>VYZW01053837.1:32214-71030 GCA_013401315.1 Balaeniceps rex | reverse complement strand
TTGTAAAAGCAAACTTCTTTTTTTTTTTTTTCCTGAGACCATACGTTTTTCCTGACTTTTTCTTTTAATGTCCAGTGGAAGTGACTACAAGGGAAAAAAAATCCTCTTGCGCTGCCTTATATGCAAACACTGAACCTTTGTGCATATGGAAGAAAACCTGCAGGCAAAATTGGTAAGTAGCAGAAATAAAATAGCTGTTTCCAAAACCAGGCATGAACACCACAACACTGTGTGTTGTGACACAAGTCATAGAATCATAGAATCATAGAACCACAGAATGGTTTGGGTTGAAAGGGACCTTTAAAGATCATGTAGTCCAACCCCCCCTGCAATGAGCAGGGACATCTACAACTAGATCAGGTTGCTCAGAGCCCCATCCAACCTGGCCTTCAATGTTTCCAGGGATGGGGCATCTACCACCTCTCTGGGCAACCTGTTCCAGTGCTTCACCACCCTCAGTGTAAAAAATGTCTTCCTTATATCTAGTATAAACCTACCCTCTTTTAGTTTAAAATCATTACCCCTTGTCCTATCGCTAGAGGCCCTGCTAAAAAGTCTGTTCCCAGTCATGATCATGGGCCAATACTGAGATTCTCCAGTGAGGAACCTGGTATTTCTATACCATGTGAGGGAGGAGTTAGGACATATGTTACACAGACAGATGTTTTTCTCAAGGCATAATTAATTTCTATGAAATAACACCAAGGAGAACTGTAGTGTTGGTCCCATTCTTAGCCTGCTTCAATAGATCATGACATTTCTTT
The DNA here is from genome assembly GCA_013401315.1 of Balaeniceps rex. Classification (NCBI taxonomy): domain Eukaryota; kingdom Metazoa; phylum Chordata; class Aves; order Pelecaniformes; family Balaenicipitidae; genus Balaeniceps; species Balaeniceps rex. The sequence goes on along the minus strand of VYZW01053837.1, from coordinate 70,266 downwards.
TGCAATTCTTTTCTGAACCCGAATCAATTCCTTTCCACATGAATTCCCCTTGCTCTGCTCCCAGAGTGAATAAGCTCATTTGCTGGGATACTGTTCTAACGTGATAGATTCATTTGGCCTTGGATAATGCGTATGTGGGGCAATCTTTTGTAGGTATATCTAAACAACATATTTTGTGCAGATGACAATTTGCTCCTACTCATGCTCCAAGCTGACCAGAAGCCCTTTGCTGAGCTGCAACTAGTATGAACTGCTAAAAGTGCCAAGTTAGGGCAGCTCTGTAACTTTGTTGGCTGGCTAATAGCAAAAAGGCATATGCCTGCAATGTACCATACCGTGTTTGAAGCCCTCCCATCGAAGGCCAGCTGCTTGTCCTTCTTCAACATCCACTGATGTTTGAACAAAGTGGAAAGACTCCTACTAAACTCAGAGGGATGCCAGAAGAGGCTTTAAAGACTTCTGAATGACCTTTGCTAACCTGGAATCTTTTAAAATGTACTTTAAAAAATTAAAACTAATGTTCTCCTTTATGGGAAAGGCAGTTGTCCAAGCTAACTGAGGTCAGTTTATAGTTTAAAAATAGCTTTTAAAACTGCATGGTTACCCAACCCACCTCAAATTTTAAAGCATTAGGCAACCATGTTACCTTACTGTGAATGACCACTAGCTAATGCCAGTTCACTATAAAGCAGCACTTTATTTTGTACTATCTGATTATATTATACAGAGTTCAACTTGCGGTTCTGCCAAACCTGGGATCATAGCAGAGTGGGAATTTGATAAAGAGTTTCANTTGATTGCGTTGCCCTTCTGAGCAGAAATAACAAGATGAAGGTTGAGAAGAAACTGTTTTTGCAAACTTTTATGGATGTAAGATATCATAAAGCCTTGAAATTCTGCTGTTTTGAGACTTTTTTAACATAGTGTTGCTTTTGTCTGTGAATTAAGACTACTCCCCTTGCCCAGGAAAAGCAAATACTGGGATCTGAATGCTTTACAACTTTATGCTAGAAGAGGCCACAGATGGGGAAGCAGTTTGATCAATGTGGGAGGGATCAGCCCAAAATAACAGTAAGATATATTATAACATCAAAAAATGGCATGTCTGGAAGGAAAGTTTTGAGCATAAATTAATACTGACCTCAGCCAGAATAACTTGCTCTCTTCAACATCTGCAGCTGTGTAGTTACTAGGGAGTTATCTGGCTTCGTATGCTTTTTCACATCTGTCTACTAAATCAGAGATAGAAATACAAAAATCTAGCACAAAGGGACATTAGATGGATTTGTGACACTCCCTGAGGGACTTGGGGTCTTTAAACTAACAAAGATATTACAATGGAACACAGGTATAATATTCTCTTTGTGACAGGTATAATATTGGTCTAACATTGTGCCTGTTCCATTGTGTAATGGAAAAACTGTATCTGTTTTCCTCTGAGGAGCTCTCTGAAACTTCCAAACATGGGTAAACAGAACTACAGTATATGAGACAATAAGTTTGGCATACATGCATGAAACTTCATACTTCTGGGATGAGCAAAATGAATAAACTCAATTCATATTAATTGCCTTACAACACCATGTGTGAATGAAAGCAACAGTGGGAACAGATTGAGAGAGGACAGAGAGACTCTCACAGTTTAGCTCATACAGTATTTTCATCATTCATTTTCAACATCACCAGCAACTTCCGAAGACTAAACTGTGAAGCCTTAACAGAAATGGGCATGACAGGGTTATTCAACAGGAGTAACAACATTTTTCAGCATGTAGCATGTGAGTTAGTGAAATGAGTGGTATGTTGTATTTCCCCTGCCTGCATCGTCTCAGGTTATGTTATGGTCCAGTCTAAATGACAAGGTGATGAAATTGCATAGGTGTAACATACCCTTATTTTAGCAGCATGCATGACACAAAGTACTAAAATCCCTAAAGTATGACAGTCTTGAATACTATGGTTCTAAATCTTCAGTTGTCAGCGGGATATTCGTATGTTATTGCCCCATGCTTGCAAAATATAGGCATTGTTCTTAAATTATGTTCTGAGCTTGTATAAAAAACCTCAACCAAATCAAAATGCAATAGCTTTTGCCCTCGTTTTGAACAGCTGAACTTTTAATTTATAATAATTTTGCATTCTTTTATATCTTTGCAGTATCAAACTACATTTTAGGTCAAAAAAAGGTGAAATTTCAAATGGGCAGTGCAAATTGATGCAATGAAGCTGGTGAAGGGTCTAGAGCACAAGTCTTATGAGGAGCGGCTGAGGGACCTGGGGTTGTTTAGCCTGGAGAAGAGGAGGCTGAGGGGATACCTTATCGCTTTCCACAACTACCTGAACGGAGGTTGTAGCAAGGTGGATGTCGGTCTCTTCTCCCAAGTAACAAATGATAGGACAAGAGGAAATGGCCTCAAGTTGCACCAGAGGAGGTTTAGATTAGGTATTAGGAAAAAATTCTTCACTGAAAGGGTTATCAGGCACTGGAACAGGCTGCCCAGGGAAGTGGTTGAGTCCCCATCCCTGGAGGTTTTTAAAAGACATGTAGATGTGGTGCTTAGGGACATGGTTTAGTGGTGGACTTGGCAGTGCTAGGTTGGACTTGATGATCTTAAAGGTCTTTTCCAATCTAAATGATTCTAATTTTAATGTACTAAGAGATTTAAGGACACAAAGCCATAAATATGTAACCAAAATCAAGCAAACATGTATGCATGCACAGACATAAACAAAAAAAAGTCAACTTCAATTTATAGTCATTAGGCAAGGTGAAGAAATTCCGTGTGATTCCCCCTGGAGAGCCAGCAATATAATTTGTACCTACAGCAAGCAAATAATGTTTTCGTATAGGAAGAAGAATAGAGAAAGGGATTGTAGACACCAGCTAAACAAAAGTAGTGGTGACAGATGTGAAAGGTAATAGAGATACTCCTTACGTGGCAGAAAACTATTTTCTATTGAATTTATTTTCTGCTGGATTAGCATAATGGAACAGCTCAGACAAATGTCAGCACTAGTGCAAAAGAAGGGCTACAGCAGCAAGATTGGTTTAGACGACTAAAAAAGGAGCTACTGCTTTGGATAGTGTCTGATAAGCTAGAAGGCCACAATTCAGAAGCAATGGTAGTCTCAGTCATGTGCCATTCAGGTTCAGAGCGATCCTGGCAAAAGCTCAGAATGAAGTTGCTCGGCCCGCACTGTAACATCTGAATGGACAGCCTAAGGGTAGTGGAAAACACAGTCAGGCAAGCACACTGCTGCTAAGAACATACAAAACTTCCATCAGGATCAGACCACTCTACAGGGCAATGAAACAATCAGGAGCTAGGACAAATAGAAACTTGCACGCCACAGCATCCTGGCACCTTACCGGGCAAGCAGTGCTCAGCATTGCTCCATGGGCATAGCCTTCCAAAAATAAGCTTTCCAATGTACAAAAAGGCTACTGGTGTCCTCAGTTCCGCAGAGGACAGGGAGCGGAAGTGCTTGGCAGCAGGTGGGATGGCACAGCTAAATTCTCTAGAGCGGGCAGAGTCTGAAGGAATCTAACAGCTTTGTTGAAGGAAACCAGCAAGCTGTTTTGACTGAGGATATGCTTTCTAAATAGCTCTAATACCATGCAGTATTATTTTCATCATTATCATTAGAAATGTGGTAATATAAGCCTACCTCTCAATATTTCTTTCTTTAGTGAAAAAGTTCTTCTCTTCTTGCTTCTCACAAGATAGTGGACCTTGCCCAAAGATGGTCTGTTCCTAAAAGCATTTTATAGCATGCTAAAAATCTGTGTACACGGCTAACCTGGCTTAAGCTGATGTTAAGGTCTGCTCATGGAATGAATATGTTGGATTTGGGCTTACTTGGCCCAAGTTTTGATTTACTTTAATAATTTCTTGCATCTCATTTGGTGATATCTATAGCTTCGACTCTCATAAAATATATCTTTAAATTACCCTGAACTCATCTAGTCTGTGATTCCAAGGGTTAATTTGAAAACACACACGTTCAATTAATGGAGCAGATTACTTAGAGCAAGGGAATGCAGAAGTGTGATTACTGTGAAAAAAAACATAAAAATATAAAGTGAATTTAAATTTTAAAATTAATTTTCTTCATCCTTTTTCTTGACCCTTCTTTTTTTCCCCATGAACACTGAAGCTGCTCTTGTATACATGTATACAGATAGCAAATTTCAGTGTACTGCAGGAACAGCAGCAGAAGCTCAATTCATTTTCACATCCAAGGATAGGTGTGCCAGAAAAAAATACCTGCACATTAAAATCTGGCCAACAACAGTCAACTAAACATTGGCATAAATCAAATAACAAAGCACTTCGTAAATGTGCATAAAATGTTGTAAAAAAAATTTCAGTATCAGAGGAAATAAACCAACAAAACACATAACCAGAAAAAGGCTACTGTAGTTTGTCTCGTTTTTATGGTGAACTTTTCACTGAATTGCAGTAAAGAGGTTGTAATGTGGCAAGGTGAGGTTTTTTCCCAACCATAAATAGAAAAGTAGGAATCCTAAATACTTGTAAACAAGGCGACGGCTGGCATGAGGTTTCCCTGAACATAGTGTTTGGTAGCAGGCTTAGCGTATCACTGCTTCTGCTCGCACCCTCCACGTCACCACCTATTCTCTCTTTCTGACTGCAGGCCATGGGGACATCCCCGCAGGTTACAGCCATACAGGCATTTCTTTCAGGGGCCCAGCTGTTAAACCAGTCTGCCTCCAACCCCACCACCTCATTCCTACCCTCTGCTGCCTCCTCAGTCATGTCATGACAACTCTTTGTGGGGTAGCTTATCGGGGCTATTTTTAAGAAAAAGTGTGATTGTGTACTCAGCTCTGCAGCTGATGTGTGGGCTACATTCACATCGTCAGTCCAGCTTTTCCATTTTTTCCTCTACTCTCCTTAGTCTTGTGTAATCTAAATTCAAGCTTTTAAACTTCAGCCATTACAGCCAACACTAAAACACATCCAACAACCTCTTAATATCTACAAAGTTCTTTCAAGTAAATCCAGCCTTTCTTGAGAAGTTAAATCTGGTTGTTTTGTGATGATTTGGAACTGAAAACAGACAGCCTGGGTAACTGGAACTTAAAAATGCAAAATCAACAGCGAATCCAGTTTAGTTTTTGGCATCGCATTGTGTTTGTCTCAGCAGTAATAACAGTTACTATGTTTTAAAACAAATAACTAGCAAACAAACAGGTCAGATGTATTTCAAAAGTCAGTGTACCTTTTTCCACTTGTTTGACAAGGTGATTCGTTTACACACTCCTCATTAAATCACAGGGTGATTCTAATAGGAGGAGAAGTCTGGGATTGCCTGAGATGGATAACTGGGTCAAGTTACCCTTTGGAAGAAGTCAGCGAACAAAATGTGAAACAGAGAAATCCATTGCCTTTCCCCTTTGAGCTTCTTGTAAATATGCTCTGGAAACTCGGTATGTCTCATTTTCTAGGGCTCAACCACAGTACCAGGCCTCCAGGGATGTACTTTCACTAACACCTTAAGCAGTCACTGCTGCTGAAAAAAAAACCCACAGTCTTTCCCTCCACTCCCATACTCCACTCCTTCCTGCGCCCTTGCCACTCATCTGTAAAGCTGATCTTGGTTAAAGCTAAACAATGGTTTTGTTGGTTTGGCTTTGACGCCTGGCGCAGTTCATCAGCTGGCTGTGCAAATGCTGCTGCTGGCACAAGGAGGGAGGTGGTGGGGAAGCAAAAAACAAGAGCCAGGTGGGACTGCAGCAGGGTTAGCTCTGGGTGCAGCTAGAAGATGCAGCTGAGCCAATTTAATAGCTTGCTGCTGCCAAAAACATCAGTCCCACACCCTCCTTCCCCTCTCCTCTACACCTGTCTGCAGCTGTGGAGCCAGGTCCTTCTTCCTTGTGCAGCCCTAAAGCCCAAGCGACCCTGCAGTGAGCCAGCTCAGCTCTTTAAACTATGGGACAACTGTTGTCATGTTTTAACTGCATGGGTGCTGGAACAGCTCACTGAAGGATCAGAGGAATAGCAGAGCCAGGGCAAGAGAAGTGTAAGGAGTGCATGGCCAGCAGCAGGGAGGCAGGTTGAGGGGGCGGACAGAAGAACCACCCCCTTTCAGCAGCAATGACCTGTTAGTTTGGCTCAACTGGATCTTCTAACTTCACCCTTGCACTGTTTTGGGCAGCAGTGCTGGCTTATGTCAGCTAAAAGTGTTGTGAAACAACATCCTATGTCTCATTTCAGCCATGTAGGTAAGCAAGACTTCAATGAGCAATTCACATACCTACACTTAAGAATATGCTGATATACATTTTGCATTAAAGCTCTATCTCAGGAGCCACATATAATTTCACAGGAAGCCCAACAAATGGCCTTCAGAGAGGTTCACTGATCTGCATTTCAAAAATGTGGACCATTATGCCACTAGTAGTTCTCTCCTGAATGATAGCTTTAAGCACTTGTTATTGATTTAAATTTTGAACTAGTTTGTTTTGATTCAAAACTTCATTACACCTACAACTTCATTTGTGTTGAGTTACTGTCCAAGCCTTCACATAAATTACTTCATCAGCTCGCCAGAGGTCCGAGGCTGTGGTTCCCCGTGCAGACGCTGCCGGCTGCAGGAACTCCCAGCATCCCCCTTCTGTTTGTCCTGACCTCATCCTGCTGCATCCTGTCCCTTCAGCTTTGCCACTTTATGGGGCTACACTGCAAAGTGGATAACCAAACTCAGACACAATAAAAATATTCCAGCTGCCCCCTTTTATTTTTTTGGGGAGGTAGTGCCTCCGGCTGTAGTTTCAGCAGTAATGGTGGCTTATTATATAGCCAAACACCGTAATTTCCCCCCTGCATGCACACAGTTTATACCTGCCCACATTTCACTTATAGCACCCTTTCCTTTGCGTCCGTATTGGGCTGTGCTGAGAATGGGAATAAGGACCTATCAAGCTGCAACGTAGTCTGGGAAAGAAAGAACTAAAGTCACTTAATTCCCTTCTCTGGTTCACAGCAAAGGTACACAGATAGTGTGATATGCTGATATGACTAAGGCCATGGTTAAACAGATATTTGTAGGCATTTTGCTTACAGAGATCCCCACTACTCCTTTCACTTCCCCAATGCCATATTCCCATCCTTGAGCTTCTTCCTGCATTGTGCCAGAAAACAGGCAATTTGATTTTTGTGTTAAAGTCTATAATAGCAGATAGCTCTAAGAAACAGAAATTCTCTATCCACATTGTTATTTATGCAAGCATTTTGTATTTTTAAACAAGCCAAGGTTTAAGAGAGTGCCAGAACTCACCCAGTCAGTCACAAAACAATCAATGGCATCTGAATCTGTAGTGACCTTCTTAAGAAGATCATCCAGCATAGAAAATAAAAGCTACTCAGCAAGAGTGAAGCACCCTCTGCACTACCAACAGGCACAACAGGCTGTCCTGGGTGCCCCAGGCATTATTGGCTTTGGCAGAGCAGACTGTGCCATATCCGAACCAGTTAAACTGGCTCCAGAAGTACCGCAGGAGCCCAAAGGCAGGTAGTTGTTCATCTGACTGGGATGGATACAGAAGCTGCAAATAGTGTCAGAGGTTTTTTCCCATTACTGTTGTCAGTTTTGATTGCCAGGGTCGCTGGGCTGACAAGTACGACTGGAAAGTATGCAGGCTGTGGAGACGGTAATTCTGCCATGTCCAAATATTACACCCCTGGTGAAATCTGCACAGTGGCAGGTTCTGCATAGCACTGATCTGTCCACAGGGAGTATGACAGTCGGTGTACTCTGATGATGAGTTGGCCAATAGTGTTATGACAGTGCATGTTAGGTGAAGGGATTGCAGTTATCTTATAAACGCTGCTGGCTTTGTTGCATCTGTGATAGTTTTCCTGATGATGAAACAGGGTTCCTAGTCTGATAAGGAAGAGGTGGGGCACATAATTAACCAACCAAGTAGCTGGGAGCAAGTCCTGAGGTATTTGTGTAATGGTTCCTTGGGTGGACTGTACTTGTTTGGGAGAGACAATTTCTGCTCTTTATTAAACAAACAGTAAGCAAAATTTACATGTCAACACCGTTAACTATTTCAGCAGTAGGGAGGAGATAAAGTCACAGATCTGCTCAATTAACTGTGAGCAATGTCTCATTTTGGTGCCACAGTTAAATGATATTTGGGAGATACCCTGATTTCTGTGCCTCCCAAGAAAGAAGTTTGGTGGAACTCAAAACATATTCAAGCCAAATCAAGATGGCCAGGCAAGCAAAGTAGCAACACAACCTACTGCCTTTTTGTGACCCATGTGAATAGGGCTCATTTTGTGAGTGGGACTTAAAAGAGAGTGGTCAGCTCATCTCTGGACTCCACTGCTGTCAGAACAGCTTTGCTTTGTTAAACCTCCCAAAAATGTTCAATACCTTTGTGGAAAGAAAGTTACACAAGATGGGGTCAGAGGATCCAGCAGCTCACAGCTCACCACTGCTGCTCACCTAGTCTCCCTGCTCTTCTCCCAGCAGTGTGATTACTCTGTTTACCTGCTTCTGTCCTCAGAGCTTGTCAGACCCGTTTCCTGAGCCAGTTCAAATCACTAATCTAGGAGAAAAGTGATCCAGGAGAAAAAGGAGGTGTCTAGTCTTTTACTGGGCAAGTGATCTGAACAAAGAGCGTAAGAGCATACAACATATATCAGAAATGATTCAAAGGTGGGGGCAGAACACACAGCTGAAAGTGATGGAAGTGGGGATTTAGTTTTCTATAATTATCTTTCTACTACACAGAGTCCATTAAGATGCAAGATTCCCCCCTTTCCTTCATATCACCTGCCCCGAACTAGTCCAGTTTTGCCTTTAGTGCAAGAATACAGTGGTTATTTTGTTACTTGTTGGCGGGTGAACTAACATGGTCTAAATTTCTGATACCGACAAGGCAAACTTCATTGGCATGCTCATGGGATTAGACAATTAGGTTGAAGCTAGCTAACATGTTCTCAAAAATTCATCTTTTATCCAAGTCTAGACAAGCACATCTAAAGAGTGAGAGACTCCACAGGGTCATACACTGATTTTACCAATAAACAGGTGATAATCCTGAATCATGCTTTTGCATTTTCAGGTACAGTCAATAAGAAAGATGGTATTAGCAAGAGATCAGTGATGGTGGGAAAAGCAATTTGCAAATTCAAAAGAAACTGATGTCAGTAAGAAGGAAAGATTTTGAGGAACTTGCAAATATTCTAATCTAGCCACTGTGGAAGAGTAGTTTAAGATCCTAAATGATACAGATTCACAGAACTATGTAGATTTTGCAGAAACGTTGGAATGAAGTATTCCTCTGCTCCTGCCACTGACTTGCTCCCACACCATAGTAGCCCACTGAGGCAGGTGAGACATTTGACTATAACACAAATGCAGGTCTTGTAAGGTATTCCAAAAAGCTGCATTTGTTCACTGAGCTGCCTCACAAGAATGGGGGTGTATGTCCTAACCACTTTGTATCACAAAAAGACAACCTTGCAGTCAAGACAAAGTCATCGCTATCATTGGACAGCAGGTCACAGTGGTGCATTGCTTACATAAAAGGTTTTATGTCAAAGTACCTTTAACATCATTTCTGATGGTACATCATCATGTACCAAACATCATTTCTGGAGAAACAAAGACACAGAAAATTGCTTCTTCCATTCCTAGGTAGCCAGAAAGCTGTTCCACTTTTTCAGTTAAGATACTGACCAGTGATTTCTTTACCTCCAGCCATGCTTCCCAGAACAGTCTTCACCTGTTGCTGAAAGCAAGAGAAAAAAAGGAATTCAAGGCCGATACAACCTTTAGATAACAATCAGCTCAGCTTTGGGAAGTTTTCCAACTCCTGTTTGTTCTTTAAAAATATTGTTCACATTTTCAGCGCTTTTGTCATCTTTCTTTGTTCTGTTCCTGTTTATTCGTACCTCCACTTTCTTGCCTGCCCCAACCCGGGTGTCCCAGTTCTCCAAGCAAAACAGTGCTCACTTTCTGTTCTCCCTGTCCCAAGTCTTTGCATGTAAAACTATATAGCAAAGTACGTGCAGGCTCCATCCAGGCAAAGCTCTTCAAATCCTACTGCCTGTGTTACAGCAGGGGCCCCTTGCACCTCTAGCTGGTTCTCTGCACTTCTCAGAGCCTCATCAAAGCACTGCCTCCAGGGCCTTCCCCTCATTTCCCTAATACCTGCATCTTCTGCTTGCAAAGGCACCTCCTGAGACAACTGCCTCTTGCCCTACAGCCTTGCCCTTCATAGCTCTGTTCCACAGCTGCCATGCCCAAACTGGTGAGCCTGGGCTCTGGCAGAAGACAAAGCACCACCAGAACTCCAGCACCACGGCAGCAGTGTGGCTTACCCTGGGCCAGGAGAGGGAAGAGCACAGAGGCGGAAGAGGCAGTTTCTTCCCAGTCCGTTAGCACCACTGCATGCACAGAAGGCAGCTCAGCCCCAACTGCAACACTTCTTCCCATTCATCTCCTTTCCAGCCATCCTGAGCGGGGGCTGGTAGAAATGTCACACTCTTTGCAAAACTGCCAGAAAGATGGAAATTTTTGGGTGGGGGGGTAGGGAGTTGGAGAATGAGAGAGAGAAAATGAGGAGGGAAAAGGCTGGACAGGTTATTCGTGGCCTTCCTGCATCCTCGTTGGGGGAGCCACTCCTTCCCACCGCATCCAACGTGAGCACCTGCTAGCATCACAGGCAGAGTAACAACAGAGCTTTGTGTTTACCATTTTAACATCATATTTGAAGTTTGTCACCATTTTCTCTGACTCCAGCCACTTGAAAGCAAAGGCTTTTTCCATGAGCCATGTTATACCCCAATTTCAACTTACTATGCTGTCTACTGCCGTACTCTCTCCAGTCAGCTGCCTTTCCCTCTTCTCTTTTCCCACTTCTCTTTTCTCCTCTCCTAGGGTATGCATATTATTTTCTCTCCCTCTTTAAAGCTTCTTCAAATATTAGGCAGACCTCCCTGGGAGGTGATACCCTTACCCAACAGAAGTGCAAGACTGAAATACACATAAAATCAGTGTCCTGCTGGGAATACGCAGTGTTGTCCTTAGCGAGACAGTGGCCTGGCACTTAAAAGCTGTCTATGAGATTTGTATCACTTTGTCATAATCATATTCCTCTTCTTGGCAGAGGAATATCCTCTAGAAAAGGCCACAGTCAGTATCAGAAAACCGAAATGGGACTATTACTTTCAATTACTACAGAGTTTTCACTAAGCTAGCAAAATAATAATTCTGTGCTGGGCAAGTCAAATGGAAATCATCCACCTGGAAAAGGCAATTGCTTCTGAAAACTCAAGAGAAATACTCCTTCATTTTAACATAAAATGCTATCCACTGAACACATCTTTGGTACAAACTCATTAAATTTAAGGGAGTCAGACCCCTGTATTTCTTCACAGGTTGGAGGAAAGATGCTACCACAAGATTTGAGACTATAAAGGTGAATGTCAGGAAATGTATTAGTAATTAATCTTCCCTCCTTTTCTCTCACACTACAATCTATCCCTGTTCTTCTGTCAGCTATCTTTGTGATGCTCACAGCAAACTTCTCCCTTGGTTATATTTATATGTTCCTGTAGAACATTAACAAAATGTCACGCTTTTCCTGAGAACACTATTAACAGTTAATTACTCATGATAACTACTAAAGGGTTGAAGTGTTTGCTTTACTAGGCTCTACAAAGATATGTTTTAAATGCCACAGGATAAGCTAGTTGCAATGATAAGTTTGTCATTTGTTTTGTTTTTTTATTAAAACAACTTTTGAATGCTGCGGTATGCAATTAGGCAGATAGGTTTAGCCTGGTGAACATGAAAAACCTGAACAGACTAATCCCATTTCCCCTACAAATCTATTTTTAATGCAAAGAACTATGGATATAATTCTTGTTAGAAATAATGGATATTAACTTAAAAAAAAAATCTTTGTAAGTCAAAATGAATAGTATATGCCCCTGTTTTTCCAGCACTATGTGCAATATTTTTCACCCCATGACTGCCATTAGCATTGCTAGAAATCACAAAATTCCTTTGCATCCTGCAGAAAGTTATCCTCATAGGGCAACACTTTGCTGCTCTTATTCTGCAAGTCACCAGTCCTATCCTACAAGACATCAGTCACACTGATACCAGAAGTGTGAGTAAGACAAGCTTGGTTCTCCCTCCTATTAAAGACAAAAAAAACCCACAGCAAAATTGTCAGCCCCTTACTGTTATAGTTCAGAAGGTATTCCCATGTCTAAGCCCATTGATATTCTAAAAAGTTCATAGTCTATAATGATTTTGCCTGTAATACCTATCAGACAAACTTTAACCATTTTTTAACATAAGGAGAATTGTGCCTGCCTTCCTAAATTAATCAAGACTCACACACAACCTCATCCAATGTTATTCCTGTTTATAAATGCAGCAATTGAATTTGAAAGATTTGCCCACGGCAGAGCTGGTGTTGGAAAATAAGACCTTCCTGAGTCCCAGAAACATGTCCTAACTACAAATCATGATGACCTACCTATGTACGTTATGTATGAATGATATAACCATGCAGATGTAGGAAGCGACTTTAATCTGACTGTGAAAGACATGGAAGCCAACCTTTCTCCGCGGAGTTTTCAAATCACAGAAGCTTCCTGGTAAAACTCTTAATCCCTCATATTTCAAATAAAATGCTGTATGCTGCTGTACTAAATCAAAGTAAAATTAACACAAACAGCATTTCCAATGCCAACAGAAATATGGCAAACACAAACCTTAATCTGATCACCAGGCTATAAACTGGTGCAATGAAAACAGATCAGAGCAAAGAACTTCTCAGGCATCAGTACAGTTGACTGTAGTTTACCCTAAAGGATCTTTGTAGACTTGCATTTGCAATGCCCTTGCTAGATGTATCTCCAGGGCAATTAGATGCAAAAGGCTTTTATTTTTTGGCTACTTCAGTGCTTTCTGAAAGGGCAAACCAATTGCTTCTTTGCTTCTTCTGCCACTCATTACCTAGTATAAACCCCATAGACTACCTAAAAAAATAACAGAGCACAAGGCAAGAAGTATGTATCTGAAAACATGGGTAGGACTGCTAGCAACCAAGAGGAGTGCTGGATGCTGTCTCTTTTCGCACTGTGATGTGCGGTCTGATACACCTTAGAGAGGCAGGTTGCTTGTTAGAACTGAATATTCATATTAAATCCCACTGCAAACCTCCTCTCAGCAGATGGGGTTGGTGATGGCATCTCCGTGCTGCTCCTTAACCAGCTTCTGAGGTGATCACTGTTGAACAATGTAAGGTGCTCCTTCTCCTAGGCCCTGTGCAAATGTTAGGGAGTAGCTGAAAGAAAAATCAGCACTCACTTGGAAGACTATATTGAGTGATAAAATTAAATTTGACATCTTTGTAGAATTTTGAAAATTCTTTGCAAAAAGATGAATATTAAAATTCATCTGTTCTTGCAACAGAGAGCAGAAGCTAAGAGGCAATAAGGACAGGGGACATTTTAAGTAAAGACATAGGAGGTAAAAAAAAAATCTTTTTTTCCCCAGTAAAAAGCAAGCATTTGTATTTTTGCTCTTCAGTTTAGTTGCAAAACCTTTGTTCTGACATTCTGAGAGTGCCAGAGGTAATCAGGTGTGTTCAATTTATTTTCTTTCTGTTTTTTGTTTTTTTTTTTAATTTGTTACACCTCTGTCAGGTATTTGGCTCCCTCTCTAAAAAAGTTCTGATCTTTTTGGTCTATCATTCAGAAATCTCTGTGTAATAACCTCTTGAATTCCTTCTATTTCTGCTATGCTTTACAATATAATAAAGCAAGGTTTGCGGGAAGAGGTAATGTCTTTTATTAGAACAAGTGTTAGAGTTGAGAAAAACACCCAACCTTTCAGATATAAAAGACGGGACTCCTTTTTGATGTAGACAGTATTTAAACTGAGCAAAGGCTCCCAGGTAAGTATCAATGAGCTAAAGAAGGAAGTAAAATATGTTTGTTTATTGAGAAGACTTAAATTACATTTTATTTTAGAAAGTTTGTATTTAAGCAAGACTTCACAAAAGCATTAAGCAGTGTGAACTTTACCAACACTTTTTGTTAAACACTTAATCCACACCCACATCAAAACAAAGACAGAAGGCTGAGCTCTTTACACATGAGAAGGTGACTTTTCACACATAACCTTAACAGTAAACCTTTTGCTTTTTTCAGGGAAATGCAAAGCTCCAAGATAATAAAGTTCCCTTAATTTACATATCTTCCAAGAAGTGGAAATTACAAAATTACAGACAACAAACATTGGCTAATCAGTCTAGGGAAAAAGGTGCAAAAGGAAAACTCAGGGAAAAAGGTGCAAAGGGAAAACTCAGAAATGGGTTTGTTTAAAAGCAGAAAGGACCTTGAGCTATGAGTGCTCTTGTTTTGCTAATCTACCTAACGTTCTAGCGACAAAAAAAAGAAAAAAATCCTTGAATTAATGATTCTAACTTTGTACTAGTGTGAATTGAGTACCTTCTTCCAAAAAAAATCCAATATTTGGTTTGTATTTAAACAAGTCTTCCTCAAGACCTGTTTTCTCAAACAGGTCTTTTTATGGGAAAAACAACTGTTGATTTTGTAGTCATGTGAGTAACATCTATCAAAGTCAGCAAGGCCTTGCCTACTGTGAGATTTTTTGAACCTGTAACTCTTAATCAGTATAGCTGTCAGCTGTAGAGCCTGAGGAAGCTGTCATACAGACAATATTCAAATGTAGTTGTGTTTTTCCCACAGTGCTGTTGAAAGGAAACTCTTTTGTTAGCAAAGCCTCAGAGACATTAGTATCCTGAAATGGAAACAAATAGAGTGAAGAAGGCTCTTCTAACCTGATAAACACTTCGCAAGCGCAATGTGTCCTCAGAGCTGAAACTACACACCACCAATGATTTTTAATTCTCTTTCACAAATACAGGTAAGAAGAATTTGTGGGAAAGTTTTTCTTCAGTGTAGACCACGGCTTGATGTTTATTCATATGCTGTAGTAAGCAAATGAGAAACTAAGCACTTTGTAAATGGTGCATCATTTTGACTACTTGATCCACTCTACCGACAGAACAGTTTGGCATAATTGCTGGCATACATAATATTTTCAAATGACAATTCTCCAAACAAGCCAGAGCCTGAGCTAACAGCAGTGAAAGGTGAAGAGAAGCTGCCTACATATTCAGCTGAATTCTAGATTATTAAACGCTACAGACAATTAAGATTTATAGTTGATATTGTCCACAACATAAATGCATTCCTCTACCTTCAGTACTTCTAGTTCCACAGCATGTACTGATACCTATCTTCAGCTCTTGCTTTAGATGTGAGAAGCTAATTTCTCTGCTATACCCTCTCCCTGCCATTTGACCACAACCATTTTGAAACGGGCCCCAAATGTCTTCAGTGCTGCCTCTACATGTAGTTTTGATTTAACATTGGTAGTATCACTCAGTTCATGCTGTTGCTTCTGAGGCACGTCAGGCTGTTCCTAGTGGAGTAGCTTCAGCTCCGTGCTACTGTGCTTGTAAGACAGGCAGGAGTACACATATGGTTGCCTTGCTAATGGGAAAAATACTTCATCAAGAGTGACTGCAGAAAATGATGAACAGCACTTTAAAGAAATCCAAGAAACAACGAAGTATGGCCAGTAACAAAGGTCTACAGCTTTCAGCAACCTTTCAGTATTACACTGATGCCAGGATATTGTCACTGAATTAAGATGGAGAGCGTAAATTTTCAAACATGCCTATTTTGTTTTGGCATCTCAGTGTCTGGCTATCAAATTCCCAACAATTAGCTGCCACCACAATTAAAGACCACCTTTTGTAGAAGCAGTCAGGCAAGCAAAGACACAGTGACAGCAAGGAGACTGATGGCAAGAGGGACCCACAGAGCAGGATAGCTGGTCAATATACATTTAGTGGCTGCAGATAGCCAGCTCAGAAGAAAAACTACAGCCCAGTTCCAGCTGTGAGCAGCCTGTAGTGGCATGACCAGCAATGTGGAGTTGGCCAGAGTGCCCACAGGGAAGAGTTGTACAGACACAGAAGAAAGATATCTGTCTGTAAAAAGGAGCCTGCACAGCACAAACTATGAGCTGTTCTTAACGTATTTGTTTATACCTGGTTTCAGAATAAAAGCTCAGTATTGAAAGTATTTTCCCTATTGCCAGAAAGAAGCACTTTTCATTTTCGTCCTAAGTCTTCCAAAGGTGTAATGCCTACAAAACTTGCCAACACTGCTGCATAAAACAGGTTCTGAAACCTTAATTCTTTTTCCATAGTAGGAGAAAATCCAGCTTTCCTATCCTGTAATGCTGTTTGGAATGAGAAAATCTTGTAATTGGTAATACCGTAATACCATACATAATGCAATTATAGGTCCTTGGAATGTTTGGCCTCTATTACTTAGGTCAGCCCAAGTAGGTAGTTACTATCAGTGGTGTCTGCCCCACCTTGTCAAACTGCATCTTGTGTTACTGAGATGCTCCTTCCTGCTACCTATTAGGGAGCTTGGTGTAGCCTCATGCTCTGGTTGATAGCGTCACAGATTGCCTTCCCTCCAATCCTGCGGCATACAGCTATGTTTTTCTTTCCACAACTAAGTTTCTGACAGAGAACTGCAAATAACCTGTTAACTCTCAGAAAAATCTGTGACCAGTCTTCCACCTCAGTGATTTATTTTTTTTAATCATGCTGTATTTTCAAGGCTCTCTTCGTAAGGAGAAAGACCAGAAACATTCTAAAATCTCTTTCGTCTTCCAGATCTCACAAATTGGAGAGGATAGGCAGCCACAGGCTTTGGTAAACTACAAAATCCTAGCCTCTACTTCCAGCTGATACTTCATCTTCCTACTCTGACTACTAGTAAAGGTAATAACTGTGATGATAGTTTTAATGATTTTGCTGTCAGACTGAAAAAGCTTCCACAGCAGCTCATCCAGATTGCAGACCAATATAATCTAATCAATAACATATGAAAAAGATACCTATGTGGCTAAAAGAAGACTAGCATTGACAACTTTCTAGAGATGTGTTCCAGGCTGTGTTTTTTTCTTTCCCAAATTAGAGTTTAAGATCATGCTAAGTAGCCATTTCTCTTAAATACAGTAAACATGCCACACTGATGGTGGCACTTTGCCTTCTGGAAAGGCACTACCAGCACCCCTATGTACCACTCATAGCATGTACGTATCCTCTTTGTTAACTGCAGATCCATTGTCTAGGTGACTCTTGAGTACAACAGAGGAATCAATTTGATGCATACGGGGTGAGCATACTCCAGACGAGCACCTACTTGCTAGAATTTCCCACTTCAACAATAATATATCTCTCCCCTCCTTGTGGTTACTAAGCTAAAGGCATGGTCTGAGAATGAGAGCTTTTTTGTTTTTACCGCAATGATGGCATTCTGGTTTTAGGCTGAACCACTGTCCTCATGTCAGCTGTGATTATTTTGCGACAAGGCCCATTACAGAGAAGGTAAAGGATAGGCATGTTGCGTTAATACATGAGAGATTTTTCCTTTATCATTAAGAGTTTTGGAAATCTGAGGAGTTCCTGAACTTCTTAAGACTTACTAATAAAATTTCTCTTTACTCTTTGTCCTAAGGAAACAAAATCATTACGATCACAGTGCCTCTGCACATATCTTTCTCCCAACCTGGATACCTTTTGCATCCATGGGGCAACTGCAACTAGATTTGGGAAAGCATAGAGGTCTCAAGGCAATTATATTCCGAATAAGTTTTATGCAGAAAGGGAAGGCACAAAGGACAAAGACCCTGAAAATATCTCTGTATGTATGCCTGTATTATCTCTGTATGATAGGTATTTATCAGGGAAAGGCTGAAGCACAAAATTATTAAACATCTTGGAATCCACAGGGTCCTCCTTTGTGGATATTGTCCTGAGACTTTGCCTCAGCTATGAGAAAAACAAACCTCGGTCAGATCTTGCACATTCTTGGACACTATGTCAAACAAGAAGAAGATGCAAACTAACAGGAAAAGTAATCCCAGCATTCAGCTAAATACATCCCCAGACCAGCCCATCTCATTCCAGCACTTGGCCTGAATAACATAGTCATTATTTTCCTGGGGTTTGACCTTGAATAGCCAGGTTTATCTTACTGGGTTCCCTTTGGCCTTGGCACGCCAGCTTTCTGAATTAATTTCCAAATCCAGTATGTGATGACTCTGTTTGTACTGGCACATCATACCCTGACTTATCATCTGAATGGGGCAACACTGGTGAACTATTTAGAATGCTCTAGGACACTGCTGCAAGGGTCACCTGAATTTCCAGCTTGTTTTCAATGTGATGGCAGACTAGCTCAGAGGACTAACAAGTGGCTGTCACTGTCTGATTGCTTATTCTTATTGTCTTTATCCTAAGCATTTGTGACTGGCCACTGATGCTCCAAAATGGAAGTTAGGCTACATGCATTAGTCTGTCTTCATGTGAGTAGTTCTCATGTTCATGTATTCTAACTACATTCCAAATTACTTTCTAGGTCTTCAGCAGCCTCTAATTGTACCATCACTGTCCAGAGTTTGTGTCATAAGCCATACCTGTTGCTTTCCACAGCTTCTATATTGGGATATCCTCCTGTTTTTCTGTTAACACTTTAAAAAAACAATTCATATACTGAAATTATGCACTGTGGAAGTACCTAGAGTTTTTATAATGTGAGATAATATTTTTAGCTTTAAGCAAAGACTTCTGCTCAAATCACATTGTCAGTGTAGTTTGTGCAAGGTCATGTTTTGTTTACTGAACATACAACCCGAGATACATAATTGATACATGCTAGGAAAACAAATAGAATCATAGAATCATTTGGTTGGAAAAGACCTTTAAGATCATCAAGTCTAACCGTACCTGTCCACTACTATACCATGTCCCCAAGCACCTTGTCTACCTGTCTTTTAAATACCTCCAGGGATGGTGACTCGACCACTTCCCTGGGCAGCCTGTTCCAATACTTGACAACCCTTTCCACGAAGAAGTTTTTCCTAATATCTAATCTAAACCTCCCCTGGCGCAACTTGAGGCCTTTGCCTCTCATCCTATCACTTGCTACTTGGGAGAAGAGACCAACACCCACCTCGCTACAACCTCCTTTCAGGTAGTTGTAGAGGGCGATAAGGTCTCCCCTCAGCCTCCTCTTCTCCAGGCTAAACAACCCCAGATCCCTCAGCCACTCCTCATAAGACTTGCTCTCCAGACCCTTCACCAGCTTCAGTGCCCTTCTTTGGACACGCTCCAGCAATTCAATGTCCTTCTTGTACTGAGGGGCCCGAAACTGAAAACAGTACTTGAGATGTGGCCTCACCAGTGCTGAGTACAGGGGAAGGATGACTTCCCTGCTCCTGCTGGNTCCCTCTGTAGAGCCTTCCTACCCTCAAGCAGATCAACACTTCCACCCAGCTTAGTGTCATCTGCAATCTTGCTGAGGGTACACTTGATACCCTCGTCCAGGTCATTGATAAAGATGTTAAACAGAACTGGCCCCAACACTGAGCCCTGGGGAACACCACTTGTGACCGGCCTCCAACTGGCTTTAACAACATTCACCACCACCCTTTGGGCCGGGCCATCCAGCCAGTTTTTAACCCAGCAAAGAGTATGCCTGTCCAGGCCATGGGCAGCCAGTTTCTCCAGGAGAACGCTGTGGGAGATGGTGTCAAAGGCTTTACTGAAGTCCAGGTAAACAACATCCACAGCCTTTCCCTCATCCACTAAGCGGGTCACCTTGTCATAGAAGGAGATCAGGTTAGTCAAGCAGGATCTGCCCTTCATAAACCTGTGTTGACTAGGCCTGATCTTCTGGTTGTCCTGGACGTGCTGTGTGGTGGCACTCAAGACGATCCGCTCCATGACCTTCCCCGGCACCGAGGTCAGGCTGACAAGCCTGTAGTTCCCCAGATCCTCCCTCCGCCCCTTCTTGTAAATGGGCGTCACATTTGCCAACCTCGTGTCACTGTATATAATGGTGGAGATTGAGAAGCACCTTTTCGGAATGTTACTGTTTTTAAATGACCTAGCCTTTGAACTAATATTTGTTGTTAGCATAAAGCGATTGGGAGTTTCCATTAATGTTTCTTTTCTTTTTAAAATCTAGTTTATATGAGCAAGTAGAAGCTTTTAATCAGACAAGCCAACAAAACATGGACAAAGCATGGACACCACTGCAGGACTGCATGGGAAAAGCGAATAGTGCAGCTATTCTGGAATGGTTTTGTTGGTGTAAGCCTGGAATGACTCCCCACTGTGACATTTTTATTCCACAAAATCATTGATTTATTTTGGAAGACAGTAGACATATGCACAATTACCCTGAATAGCTATTCTGGCCAACAACGCTAGGCAGGCAAGCATGGAGCATGATTTTCAGAGCCATATGCAGTCTTATTGTTGTCTGGGTCACTTCAAAATCTGTTGGAGGATTGTGGTTTAAATCTCTCAAATCTCAACACAAAAGCTCAAGTCTGTAGCTAGAGCAGTCTGAAGTGTTTTAATTTATGTTAGCAGTATTTTATTTCAGCTTATTTAAAAATGTAAAACCCCTTCTTAAAACCTATTAGTTTTAAAGGCGGATAAAAACCAAGAGAAAATAAACTGGAAAACATTCATAGATTTTCCTCTTAATATTTTAACTAGCTAAAGAATTAACTGAACTTTGATAAACTTTAGTTAACATTTTATACTGAAAACAAAAGTGATTGTGTCTATGCATTATGAAACAGTAAGGAGTTTCAAGATAACATAATCTTTCTGACAATTTTTTAAAGCAGTTCTATGAATAGGCCTAGAGCCTAGAATGATTTTCAGCCGGTGAGCCACAGAACTGCAGGAACTCGTGGAATTCAAGATGTCTCTGGACTGCTTCCAGGGGTCACAGGAAGACAAGGAAGAAAAACCAGCAAATGAAAGTTTGCTAGCCAGATAGCTGCACAGCCATAAGAAACATTTTGTGAATCTGCAAATAGGGCGGCTGATCTAAACTGTTATCAACAGTTAAAGAGGAGCCATCTGTGCCTGTACAAAGTCCATGTACAGAAACATCTAGAGGAGTTTGCAAAGTCACTGTTGTGTGTTAGCCTTGAATCCTAGCAGTATCAATTAAAATATCAATATTGTTAAAGAGCTTGTCACTACTACAGTTATCAGTTTTAGCTGGGATGTAACAAAATTTTTAGTGTTACTGCTTATTCAGGAAAACGAACATGCTAGACTTTAACCTAAGGGGTTTATTCTTTATAACTTGTAACACCATGTAGGCAACAGGTTTTAAAAGCCACACAATTAAGTCAAGAGTGAAGGGATAAAACAAACAGAAAAATACCTGTCATAAACAACCTATATGTTCATGTTGTTCTATATTTATATTTTTCTCAGAGGCCACAGCTGTATTTGCACCAGAATTTCTGTGACTAAAAAAGAAGTTTCATCTCTTTCATAAATATGTACATATATTTGTCTTAACTGGTTTTGAAAAAATGAGATAAACAGAAAAAGTATTAGTAGATGCAAATGCAACAGCTAGGTATAAACTCCTCTGTAGTTGGGTACATATTCAAAGGTACTAAGCTTTAACTTTAAAACACTGTGGAATGGTTACATTTTTTCCATTACCCATGGCACATAACCAAACCTCAGCAGTTAAGGCTAAACCTGTGATAGCCAAGCAGATATCCCAATATTTTTAGATGCACAAATGAATTTAAAAAAAATCTCAAAAAGCTCCTATAAACAAGCTAAAAAAAAAAAGCAAGCTATCAGAAGAGTGAAGGTGGATTTTGCAGAGGATTAACCGCTTAGAAAGGCTAAGAGTGAAAAGCATATTAATCCTAATATCGCTGAGAACTCTGTCTCCTATTCAGCAAATCATTTAAAAAGCCCGTAGGAGATTTACTGGAGCTAATGAGATTTAAAATGCTTAACTTTATACTCAGATTCATATTGTTTTCTGAATTGGCATCTTTGATAACGAGCGAGTCTCTTTAAAAAAGGAGAGAAACAAACATTTCGTACAATCTTCATGGATGCAAATCCTGTCTGCAGTTTACCATTCAATCAATTGAATGATTTGCAGAATAATCCAAACCTTATTTGTGCATTTATTGAAAGTGAGCTGTGGTATCAGAAACATACATCTAGAGACAGAAATAGCTGTCAAGTCGTTTAGCTCTGTCATGCAGAACTCGTATATACGTACATAGATAGCCATTTTCATACTGATAAACATTCTTAGAAACTGCCTGTTTGTGGGATAAGAGGCGACAGTCCTGTTAACGCCTTGGCACTTCTGTTTCCAACCAATTAAAAAAGCCACTAGACTTTGTTACCAGTTTCATGAAACCACAGAAATATGATAACAATTGCTAATAATATATTATACTAAAATCTCTCTTGAAGCCACCTTGTGGTATTTCAGTTTCTACAAAACTTAAGACACTGTTTTAAGAAAATTCCTAGCTATTTTGGTTATAAAGAAAATCACCATAATATGAAACAGTCCTCTCTATTTTCAGTTGTTTCCAGACTTGCCAATATAGCTGTATCCTCAGTGTATTTCTTTTTATGTAATAAACACTTTAGATCTTTATTTTATGGCAAGCATATCGTTGTTAAGCAATTATGTAAAAATTAACATTAATAAAGGATACTGATAACTGGGAAGAGTAACTAAGAAATGGTGTGTACTACTGCCTCAAGCCATCCTAGGCTGAGTATTGGCCCTAAATCTCAAAAATTACACTACAGGTGTTAGTATTTTTACAAGTTTTGTTATCCATAGATTATCTAGATAGAGTTGGAAGCCACTAAAAGAAAAGCTAGAAAGAAATGTTATTGCATCTTGCGTAACTCAACCTCCACTTCTCCCTATATCTCGATATAGTAGTACCTAGGCTGACAAAGTAAGTTTTACAACCATACATAACATACACATATATCTATGGTACACCTAAAAAGTCATTGCAATTGCTGACATTATGTTTACATGATAAAGAAGCTCAGTGGAAATATCAGTTCTAAGAGATGCAGACTAAGTACCAAAAAAAAAAAAAAGAGAGAAAAAAACGAGATAAAAAAAGAACACATTTCAATTCTGGGACTACATGACACTAGCAGCCTTTAGGATGTTAGATATTTAACAAACACAGCCTTTACTGGGATTTAGCAAGAATTTACAGAAGGAGATGTTTATGGCCTGTAACGGCTACGGCAGCTGCCCCACATAGTTAAACGTGCAAGTCCATATGGAAAAAGGTGGTATGCTAACCAAAATGCGTGGGTTTTGTGGCCTTTTTAGGACTTGATAGAGCAGCAGTGGTGTTAAGCAGGGAGCTGGACAAATACTCCTCTTCCCATAACCAAAGCACAGGTTATGCTCATACTGTCACCAAAGCAACCTGATTAGGTCCAGAAATAGCTCTTGTTCTCCACTGACACTACCCAGGGCCTGGGTACCTAACACAGGTATTCTGAGCCATTCTGATGGGCTAACTATCTGCTTTCTAGGTTTTGTAAATGCTAAGCTAGGCCTTCATGGCTAAATAGGCATCCCTTAGTATATAACAGAATGTTTTATATGAATTAAAAGAAACACTGTTAGGAAGTTTAGGTATGCATCTCTTCTGAGTGACACATATATATGGCAAATGCTGGCTTAACAGAAGTGCTCCTTGTGTTATGAATTCCAGTTATTTGTCTCAGTCACTAAAGTAAGCTTTTGAATTCCTCCTGTTAGTCAAGACTGACTTCTTGCAAGATAGTTACTTTTCTTACAGAATTCTTTAACTGTATTTTTACAGTCATTTATAAGAGCAGCAGAATACAATAAGGAATGTAGTAGCCCACACTGGTATAGTTTACAGTTTGTCCATTAGCCAGGTGTGTTACAAGCAACAATAATATACTTGCCAGTTAGCTCAAATATTGTCATTTTCTCAAAGGATAATCTCTTCCAAGTACATGAATAAACTTCATCTCTGGCCATGTTCAAATCTCAATCATTATCACACTTGAAGAATGGGAAAGCAAGGAAATTGCCCGTTTTGTTAAGGAGATCTGGAAGGAATGTCATAAATACAGCAGCAAACAAGCAAATTTTGAAGAAAAATATTTGACTGATATCCTTGAGGGTGCCACACTTAGTAAGTAGCACTACCACTATTTCCTTTCTCCTAACCAGTAGGCCTCAATTATAAAGATGAAAGCACCTAGCACTGTCCTAGACTCCAGTTACATCTCTATCCCAATATAGTCTGTCCTCTGATGCTAGAAAAAAACCTTAAATTACCTTGCGTTCATGTGTAAAAGTCTCAACTTTCTTAAAGCTTAAGCGTTAAGAGACACTTTCTAGAGATAAGAGATAATTTCAGAGATACTTACTGGGCTTCGCTCACAGCAGCAGCTCTGTCATTCCACCCACAACCATAAAAAGTGCTGAGACTCGCGTCCTGATCACTCCTCTGAAAGTAAGGCAAATAAATAGCCACTAGCATTTGGTTTCTGATGAGGTAAACTGCTTACACATAGCAGTCCGCCTCTTCTGATGCTTCTGGGACTGACACAGATGGTGAGTCAAAGTGCTTTCAAACAGTAGCTTTATGCTCATGGAGTCCCTGTTTTTCAGATTCTATTTTCCCTTAAGAATAGGTATTTTTAAAATACTTGCAACTCTTCTACTTTAAAGAGACCATCAGAAAAGCCTGTCAGCAATTTACTGTGAGGACAGAGGGGAGGGGAATTTGATTGCTCATACCAGATTATCACCAGCTATCACACACTTAATGTGCTGTAAGTTATAAGGCTGGAAACAAATTTGTGTTACTTTGTCACAGAGCTCAAACTCAATTGCTTAACGGTATGGCCACACTGATGTAGCTGCTGAATAGAAGACCATGATTTGGACCATCCTTATTAGACTTGCATATACAAGCAATTCAGGATAATAGGAGCAAAAGCCTGCTTACTGTATAGCTACTTGGTATTACCTGTATCTATGCTTACAGAAGAGAAAGTTGACAGAGCAGTAAAAGTATATGTGTACATTATTCATGTACATTTATCTGTCAGCAGATATAGCTAAAATCCTCTCAATAACTACTTTCAATATTGATTAAAATAGTGTGCATATTTTACCATAACTGGAGACAATCTTTTATGTATTCAATAAGCAACACTCGATAACTCACTGGTGAATTACAGTTAAATTAGTCAAGTTTATTTAAAAGAGGGAGCAAAATTTTGGCTACCTTTAAGTTACTTTATAAGCATCATAGGAATCTTACTTCTAAACCGTAACTGCCATGGCGCTGCAGCTCTATATTGACAAGTTTCCCGTTACATTCACTAGACTGTACTTATTTGGCTGTGCTAAAGGAGACTAATGGTTAAAGTACTCAAGTCTCTTTGTGGCTGAGGGAAAGCATCAGAGCTCAACACTTCACAGATTTCTGGGAAGCTAATAAGACGTGTGGCTGAT
The DNA here is from genome assembly GCA_013401315.1 of Balaeniceps rex. NCBI lineage: Eukaryota > Metazoa > Chordata > Aves > Pelecaniformes > Balaenicipitidae > Balaeniceps > Balaeniceps rex. The sequence goes on along the minus strand of VYZW01053837.1, from coordinate 44,737 downwards.
GCTGCATGCCAAGAAGTGGGCAAATGGCAGCAGAAAATCATTTCAAGTCACTTCAGGATCTTTGCTGAGTCGTATCAGTTTCAGTGTCTGTGTGAGCAAGCCTATGTGGATTCCACATCACACTCAAAACCACCAGAAGGGATTTTTGCCTTTAGTATTTTTATAGCTAATTTACAACATCTGCCTGAAAAAACACCAAAAGAAATTGAAAAATGCAGACTCAGACGGTGTGTCTGAACATCTCATACAGCCACAATTTGACAGATCCAAATCCAGTTGCACATGCACCATTACTGAAAAAGTGTTCTCCTTACAGTCCGTCTGCTAGATGGTGAAGCTATTATCAATACAGACAGAACTACTATCGTATAAAATTTCTACTAATTCCTTCTAATTTTCTGACAGAGCAGCTGATGCATCTCTTACTGCTGATGCATGCCTTGCCTATTTTAGGCCTAGTAAGTGGCTCAAGGCACCTCCCTTTAATGAGGTGGGTGGGCAGAGTAGAAACATTGATTTATCAGAGGAAGCACCGAGAGGCACTTTCACTGAGTGATATGAGTTCTGGACCCCAATTTTCCTCCCTGTTCTCTTCATTGCTCCATGGAAGGAAAAGAGACCATACCTAGCAAGCAGCAAATTACAATAACCATTCTGAGCTCAACAGTTCTTACTGATAGATTTGGTTGATAGATTTGGTCAGAAGGCAGAACTAGCATTCATTTTATTTCCCCTCTCTGCTTGTCTACTTGCTGAGGGCCAGAGGAGATATAGCACTCCATGATTGTCATAGCTTTAATTCAGACCCGAGTTAAAGGCTTAGGTAGCCTAACCAAACACAGTGCAAGCAATTTCTGCACCAGTTCTTGATTGCTGTGTTGATATATGGAATAAGCTTCTATATTGTATATTCCAATAATCTCTCTGTGAATAGATAATGTTAAAGATATACAGGCCCACGCTGATTCCTATTTTCTGCCTAGATACAGACAGAACATAAGCCTTTTTGGAAATGAGTGCTGTTGCTTTACTGCCATCGAGGATCTCAAACTATTCAGATGGAGAACACAAGTGGCAGCTATATGCCATTCATAAAAGAAATGCATACAATTCTCACCTTACCTTTGTTTGCTTCCAGTGGACCAGCATTACCTCAGACTTATCTCTACCTAGCTCTCACCTCTACTCACCTTAACCAGACAAACCTTTCAATGGTCGAGATGGAGAGGGATAAGCCTTAGTTTCGCTGGCATATCAAAGCAGCCCTGCAACCCACCTTTTTGCTGCAACCCTTTCAACAAAACCCAGTTTATACAGTTAATGGATGGACAGAACTTGCTCTGAGAGTGTCATTATTTTAATGGAGCTGTGTTAAGTGCACATTTACAAATTCAGTTCTTTAGGACTTTTTAATTCACCGTGAGTTTGTCTTTTTTTAAACGGTATGTAAAAAAATTATATATAAACCACCTCATGGGATCATAATTTCAACAGACATCCAAAATAAAGTTTTGCTAGTAGACAAGAGCAAGTCTATTGGGGAGAAATAAACATATTCTCAAGCTCAATGCTACCATTTGTATTGTCAGGGAGCTCCCTGTATCCCTAGATCATAAAGATTTAGAACAATGTAGCCTAGGAGTTAGACAGTGGTAAAAAGATTTATTAAGCCATCCTACTTACTACAGCAGTGTGCTTTGTTCGGTCTAGAGGCTTCTTCCATTTCCCTTAGAAGATCATTTGAACTAAAATAACTCAGAGTCAAAAAAATTACTAGCCTGTATGCTGCAGTTTATCCCATCTGTCTCTAATTTAATCACACTAATTAGCTGAACTATCATAAATATCATATTCTCCTTCTGTCATCACTGTTCACATTCTCTGTATTTATCTGCAGATGCCATGAGCACTTATTTGTTCTTGCTATACAGTAAACATTGTTATGTCAGGAACCCTACTGCGATAAAGCTTCTCTTTAACAAACAGTCACCCTAAGGGAAAAAAACATGTGTCTGCAGCTCAGTAACAAGTGGTAACAAACACTCAAAGATTTTACATCTAACAGTTTGTCATATGTTAGCAGCTCAAAGTAAAGATTTTCAGGAGCACAGGCCTAATTTTAATTATTTTTTAAAATCTTTTTTAGCATATTAACTACACAGTTTAACTCTGTGTTATCTATTCTGGGTAGGGAAATAGCATACCATTTTTTTTCTAAGCAAATATAAGACCTAATGTGATTACATATGGTACCATTTTGCAACCAGGTAGAAATGAACAGTGCCCCTAACCTCTTGGGAGCACAGACAGGAGTTGCAGCTGACAAAAGAGAAGGAAGAGCAAGAGGACTCTTAAAATTTTGCCAGTTTTTGAAATATTTGGGAGTATGTTTAAAAACAAAATTCGGTGCCATTGCTTCTACACAACTGTATCTCATACATATGATTTGTTTGGATGCAGCAGTCACAAAATTTAGCTTGAGAAATTTTGCAGGAAAACATTTAACTTCTATTTTTTGTTTCTTTATTGATATTCCATAAACTATAATCAGGTTGTGCTTTTTAAGGACGTCCTTTATTATAAACAGATAAATAAATAATTGAACTCAAATGTTCAATGTCGTATTTTAAGGTTTTATGCAATCCAACTGTAATCCAGGTCATGGATTTAGAAGATACATTTTTCTTACGAAGAAGTACATTTTGCATAATTCAGAAGAGTTTTACACAGAACTGTATTCTCAGATGCATAAAGATGTGTAAATTCCTCAAAACCAAAGGGAACTGATACCCAGGAGGGCAGAGCAGACAAAACAGCCCATCAGCAACTCAACCACATGAAAGACCACAAAGAAACTCCAAAGCCACCCACGCAGCTGCCCGAGGAGTCTGTCAAGGAATGAGAGGCTCTTGTTCAGCTCATGTTGCTGCTGGAAATGTGTTTGAAGAGCTTGGCAATACATCTGGATTTTACGAGTGGCACACAAAGATGAGAAAAATTAAATCCAATTGAATTATGTGCTGCAGTACACTGGTGGTGTCACATCTCAGCTAACTAGTATGTAATTTAATTTACAAGATAATGGAACAATCTCCTGCATTCGTTACTTCCAGAGGTGCAGCTGACAAACATATCCACAGTGTAAATACAAACTTAACTAGATAGTCGCATAAAAGGCAAAGAAGATAGGATCCTTTTCATAGTATCTTAACCTATGTTTATTTTTAAAAGATATCTAGAAAGCCTCTGTTTCTGAAAAATGAATATTCAGGCCTTGAACCAGAACAGGTATGGTGAAGAATCAATCCCTTTGTTTCTACACCCTTCAGAAACTACCAGTACTTACTGGTAGAGTAACAGAAGAACACAGCTATTGTATCACTTGTTATTGCCTTCTACCTGTTTGTTTTATATAAAGCTGACAGAATGCCCCATCTTACTTTGTCTTTCCACCTACAAATGCAAAGACATCCCTTCTCAAAATCCTTTATTTTCCTCAGTCAGAAAGAAATATGAGAGACTTACATTTTCAAAATATTTGTAAAGAAGCGTTCAAAACAACTCGTCTTAAATTTTGATCTCTACTACACCAACATAGCTCAGCTAGCTGCACTGAAATGCGAAGAGAGTTTTTGATGAGAAAACAATTATTTAAAGTACATTTTAAACAAATTATTGTAGATGCCTTCAAATTGCTGCAGGGAGTAGAAGGGAGAATGAGGAAAAACCTGGAACACTGAAGACACTTGTCTTCAACGCTTGTTAAATGCTCCCTTGTTTTGTTCACTTTGTGAATCTGTAGTAAAATGAACAGGATCTTAAATACACATGGTGAAGGCTGCAAACTCCTTATTCAGTCTCTGTTTAATCTTCCACAACGCTTTTTGTTTAAATTTGTGAGTGACTCATAGCAGTGGCTTCAGCCAAGCTTAGCACAGACAGACTTTGTGCGTGCCCACACAAATACTGATGAGTCTATTCCCACTGTTGGCTTGTAAGATTCCCACTATCACTACTCTGAGCTTTTTTGAGGAGAGATTATTCTTTGCATAGGCCTCTGCCAAAGTATCTCATATTCTGGTGATGGGAATAGTTGGAGACAAGAGACTTTATATATTCATTTTCATTTATGACCTAATATAGCAGATTATTTTTTGCATTAGTTCAAATGAAATATTTGTCCTCTGAATTATGCTTTTATAGGCCCCTGAATAATGATCCTCTATTTACCGTTAAAAAGCTCTCTAGGCAGTACCTTTTATACAAAACAAATTTATGTCGCAACAACATTCTCAAAGTAAGAATCTACTCACATGCTATTGCTCATTGTTCCACACAGTTAGTAGACTTCAGTGGCCAGAGCAAAAAGTTCATTAGCTTTGACCATCTGAATTAAAATCTTAAATCCTCTTTCACATGAGAATCCTCTTCCTCATGCAAATTTCCAGCACATGACTTGCTTAAAAATAGTTATTGTATAGGCTGTTCTGCACTGCCCTTCCATTCCTGCAATAATTAGACAGCATACTTGTTCAATATGTAGATCTTCTGCTTAAAAAGCAGGCAGGATGTGATTTATCCATTAAGCATAGAAGGCCCAGCCTAGGGGATCATTACTGTGCTACAATGATTAATTTTTTAAAGAAAGGGTTCTACCCAATCCCAGTTTTCTGAGCTGGATTATTTTCTTCTGGTGATGCAGTTTTTAGCCAGATCAATTTCATCATCTGGCATATTTCCTGGCTGCTCAAATGCCAGTGTCAAGCCTGAGGGAGGCTGTGGATATGCACACCTAGGGGAAGAGGAGGATCTCCCCTTTTGGCACTGTCCCTGAGCTTAGGTTAGTGTAAATGATCCTGGCACCACACTTGAAGATTCTGGTGGCCTATTATTAAGTGCACCACCAGTGGTGAAGTGTAACAGGGTTTAGCTGGACTTGAAGTTTTACAGCAGTTCAGCAGAGTGCTCTGAAACACTCGTGCATATTTAAAGGCATAAGAGCCAACCGGTTCTAATGCCTGGCTCTTAGGCTTTTAAATATGCAAGAGTGTTTCGTATGTGATATATACTCTACTGAGGCACCATGGGAAGATAGATACAGTTTAGAATTAGGATAGGGTTGAATTAATGAAATTTGACATCAAAATTGAGGTAGGAGTTGGCTATATTGGAATATCATCCTAAGAGCTTTTACATTAATTTTAATGTAAACCCTATACATCCTTTAGTGGATTTCTACTGCATTGAAATATACCTGAACTGTATCTGATAACAGGCTACTTCTAGCTCAAGATCTGCCTCATGGTGAAAAGCACACTTGTGAAGCTAGTATTCAGGGATTAATTAAAGTCAGGTGTTTTCCTGAAGAAACTTGGTGACATCAGCTCTGATTTCAAGTTACACATTTCAGGACTTTTTCTTGGCATTTATGCAGATAGACTAAGGCTTTGTCTGCAGGGAGACTGCTATTACCTATGGGTCCCATAATGGACCTATAGCTCTAAAGATTTTCCTGTGTTTAGATGCAAGATCTCAAGTAGATAAATTCTGAACTAGTAAACCCTAATTTCTGGTCCTCACTTCACGTTTTTAAAGGAGGCATTTGCTTCTCAAGCTTCACATAGGACTACTGTAATTTTCTCTCTATTTACAAAGTCTCATTTTTTATCCAAGTCACTCTAATTAACCTTTAGTTAAAATTTTTAGTTAAAAATCTTATCCTTTGGTTTCACAACCAACTTAGGCTGATCTAATACTTTCGTGCACACAGCTGGCAGACTCCAGATGTACCAAGAGGTGCATTTTACAATTGACCAGCAAATTAAGATCCTTGAGTGTACAATGGCGTGCATTAGGTCAGTCTAGACCTTAGGGCAGCAAATATGATTCATTTCTCTTCTGATTATATCATACTTTTTCCTGTTTTCAGACCTATTTCTACAGCAATCTGATTGACAAATTGATTAAAATTTGGGGGAACTTGGCATTACATGAGTAAGCTTAAATACTACATAATGTAACATACCTTACAGGAAGTGACAATAAGAGAAGTATCTAGAAAATCTTCTCAGTTCCTCCCATTTATTGTATTCTACAATACAGTATCGACTTGTAAAATGAAAGCTGAAAGATATTACTGCCCAGTGATGGAAATATTTCTTCTGTTCACATTCTGGTATAATCCATCAAACACCAGGATAGAACTACAATTTAGATGCCTTTCACCGCCAGCTACATTCCATGATGGTAACCAAAGTGGTAAATAATCAGCCAGTTGCTTTCCCAGATGTTTTTGAAATAAATTATCTTACAGATGCTTAAACCTATCCATCTACGCATTTATCTAAACTTTTGAAGAAAACTGACAGCTTCCACATTCAAGCATCCTTCAAGCTTCTGAGAAGGATGGAAGAAGTTCATAAAACTGTTTGCTGCTAATGCTATAACATGAAATAAGCTTTGGGCTTCACATCAGTCATGATGTCTCATCACAACAATGGGGCATAGTGAAAGAAGGAGGAAGTAATTTCAAATACTAGTTGGGTTCACATCATCCGAATGGCTACCAGATGGGGCTCTGAGCTGCCTGGAGATTCTACCTGGGGGGTTAGAGTTGCCCATGCACTCTGCAGCGGGATGAATGGGCTCTCTGTGTCACCACTGCCCTGAGTGTGAAACCCAGCTGGTCACATCTGGTGAGAGTCTTGAGGCAGGCCACTGGAGCAGACATCAGTAGGGAACCCATGGGCAGAGGGAAAGGCTGACAGTGCTTCCTAAATTGTCCAGGAGCTCCTTAACTGTCCATTTTATGTGATTTATTAATTCTCTGGGATTAGGCAGCAAGCTTCTGCAGCTAGAGAGAGAAGGACATTTTCAGTAGCTGCATGGATTTTAGTGCTGTCCTACCAGCCAAGGCTGGGGAAGGCTTCAAAAATCCTTTCTCAATCAGAGGTAAGGAGTTACAACAAAGGGAACATGAAATGAAAAAGATGACTGAAATCTAAATGTTTAAGTTTCCATTAATCATAATATATAATATAAATACAAAAGCGCACCAGATTACTTATCTGTAATATAGGGAATTTTAACAGTAGTTATAATATTTTTATTTTTGGTGTATCAAGTTTAGCTGTGTATCATACAGCTAAAATTATTCTGATACTTGAAACATTTGTTCTCAGAGCTGGCAAATGGATGTTTACCTGCAGGGAACTTAAAAATCAGACATAAATTTATACATTAGCCTAAATAAAATCTATAAAGCTTACTCTCTGCAATTCATATATTAGTCATCTATCAGAGACAATGTATCTCAAAGCACTTGTAAAAAGTAGAACTTAAAGATAATATTCACTCACAGGTTTTGTGTGTGAAACCAGCTGTTCTAATAAGCTACTTCATTTAGAAATTAAATCTACTTGTGTATTATTGGGCAATTTTAAAAATATTTTGAAATGAAAAATGTGAGAATTTTTTAGCTTGTAGAACTGTATGCAGTGCGTTGTTTTGGTTTTGTTAAATATCTCATCAGCTATTTGCTGTTTTGCTTCTTAATATGTATCTTCATATTAGTGAAGTCAGGTCAACAAGGCTTATTGTACAGAGAAAAGAAGATAGTATGATCTCCAATAATTCTTAGGTGCCTTAGAGAGATTGTTGAGAAAATTGTGCGTCTCTCACTGATGAGTTTTAATTTTCTTACGGTGAATATCATTGCATGATTGAGCTGGACACTATATCCCTTGTGTTCTGGTCCAGTGGATTTCATGTATGTAAGCAGGATACAACTGGTCCCACACTAGGAAAGGAGACATCTTGTAGCACTGTGTAATTGTGGTTGCATAGTTGGACTCGACCTGTCAAAAGTCTTGGGCACATCAGGATGTGAGGCTTTCATGGTTTTGCTTGCCAGTGTGGCAAGCATTTTGAGTGGCAGAGATAGGACACCACAGACCCTCTTAGAAAGCAAGAGGAAATGGCACTAGTTAATCCTTCGTAATTTTTTACTATTTAGTGAAAATGCTGAAGTATGTATCTGCATCCTTTGCAGGCTGAGCTTGTTGTAAAATTCTCAGCCCCCCTTATGCACAAAGTATTGCTGAGTTACTTAAGAGACGTGACTCCCAGAATACTGGTACTGGGTTTATCTTGTAGCAGTTTTGCTTTATCTTGAAAGCAGACATCATGGGAGGAAGCACATCTGGGTCAAGTTTTCATGCCTTTATTAGCAACCATTAGGAAGAAACTGACCTGTTAAATGAAAACTTTAATTTTGATGTAATGACATGGTACCAAAATAAAGAGCTCTAAAATAGAGGCTCTTGTACGGTTGGTTATGTAGTGAGTGGCAGTATTCTTTTTACTGAACAAATCATGAACTCACAAGTTTTGTGCTCTAGAAGTGCCATTCCTTAAACAAGATATAAAACTTGAGTCCAGTACATATTAAATGAAAGATGAATAGAGAAATACTGATCTGGATAACTGTATTCCATTGAGCTGAATCTCGCTTCTCTTCTAGTTGTCCCATAGTTTTGCTCTGCACTAATAACCAGTAACCATGATTAAACCCAGAAGTAGCTTCCTTTTAACATTAACTGTGAAGACAATTCATGTGTATGTACTGATTTATCCTGAGTACCATCTGCATGGAAATGTGAAAAGTGTCTGACTTTTGTGGTATGTCAAACCCAAATGAAACAAGAAAGCACTTAAATGATGCAAGAGGTTGAGGTTTGCAATCTGATTTTCAAACGAAACCATTTAGATTTACTTCAGGAACTAATTCAATCTTCTGGATCCTTACTGGAAAAAAACTGAACACATAATCTTTGTGTTTGAAAGAATTTCTCTTCTTTTTCAGCAATACCAGACTTCCACTGACTATTTGGACTGTCCTTTATTATATGCTGTAAGAGGAAGACTGGCAGTAAGCAATCTTCTAAACAGACAAATTACTCCAGGTTGTAGGGCAGGCACTTTGATGTCAGATACTCCTATCGAGGAGGCACATTCTCATTACACGGTTCTTGTGAGGTATTCACCACTTTACAAAGCATTGACTCAAAAATGTTCAAATCAAGCAGGAAAAAAAAATCCCTTTCAAGGATTGCTGTAGACTACAATTCAGCTTTGAGATATGAAATGGAGCATGCGAGTAGATGCTGAAGCAGGAGTGAAGAGTAAAAAGGCAGCCTGATCAATGTCTCTGAAAGGCTTCTACTCCTTCACTGTTTTCTTTACAGAAAACTGTTTTATTTCTATTTTCCATTCAATTCACTCTTCTTGTGCCTGATTTTTTTAAGTGAAGCTAAATAACAAAATCGACAAAACAAGTGCTTTTTGTAAGAGTAAAAGCTGTGCATTATGCAGAAACATCGTCTCTTTTTGACAAAGAGGTTTTATGTGTTTTCCTTACCTGCTGCACTATGGGGAAACAAACTTCCGTTCACTTTGTGCAAAATGTAATCATCTGTACTCTTGTTTTACTGTACTTTGCGCCCATTGCTGTGATTATAGAAATTTCACATTCCCTGAAGAAATATTTCGTAGTTAAAAAAATACACATATATACATATATACTTCTGAATATTTTGTAGTCTGAGAGAGAGGAAAGCTACTCACTGGCTTGTCAGTTTAGGCTGATGCTTTCACTTGGTGTTGCACTGCACAGAACAAAACTGATCCGTTCTAGGATTTACTGAAATATGGCTACAGAGGCAAAGACTAGGCACAAACTCTGAGAAAAAATACTTGGACAACTGAAATTAGTATGAGGAATCAAATGTATTTTCCTACTTTTATATCATACTATGGAATGGAAACGTTTATTTTGCTGGCTGATGTTTATCCACTAAAATTATCAACTGACAAAAGTTTTATAACATGTGATATATTTGTATGAAGTTTGAGAGTGAGCTGAATAATTCAATGATCAATATAGCGATGAGGGACATAATGGCTTATTTCTACCCACAGGTGACACCATGCATTAATTTTGTAGAATTATTCAGGACTTGAAATGGGGCAGGGGAACAATCTTGATGTCTCTCAAAGGAAAGGGTGTGGTACACAGCTAGGAGAAAGAGAGCTGATAGAAACAGAACATAAAAAATGTTCATTAAATGTGTCAAGGCAAGCACTGTAGGCCCCATTTAGCAAATCTAGAGGAAACATCCATATCCCCAAAATTAAAGTTTAAAATGTTTTCTTACGGTGATGGAAGAAGGATGTGCAGTTAAATGTGAGAGCAGACGACAAAATGTCACTGCACTGCAATGAGTCCAGTTCAAATGTTAATAAGCAAGTGAAAATCTCTACACATGATGAGCTTCCACTAATGCCAGTTGTTGGTGATATTAATTTCTGCAGATAATGATAGGGATAGATGACATGCAGTTTTCAAGGAGGTATGGTACCTCTCAGGCTGTATCTAAACTGGGGACTTTCCTGTTTGCACAGCCTAGTTGGGCAAGTTCTGAGGCTGGTGCAGACCTCAGCACAAATCTGACAACCTGCTCCAGCTTACAGCTAGAGTCACCTGAAAAGAACTTTCCACAGAGCAGCATATCTGGACCACAGATCACCCCAGCAACTCACCCACTTCATCTTCATACATACAGACAGCATTGACTAATTCTGCTATGGGACACTGGGAGCCAGAACACTATGAAGTAGTCAAAGGGGGACTAGGAGCTAGCTCAATTATTGTAAGAACAGGGACATCAGAGTATCAATGTGGGGGAGCCTGAGTGGGTTAATACGACCTGGGGAGGTAAACTTATCAATTATCCCACATGTACAACTGAGCATCCTTACTCTGGTAGGCAGGATGTACGGAGGTTTTACCCAGTGTATTCAAAAGTTTAATCTGCATCACTCACATGCTAACCTGTTTGCTTTTGCTTCTTTTTATTAATTCCTTTTAAAAATCACAGTATTCTGAACAAGGAAAAAAAAGTAGCTTCACAGGAGAAAGCAACAACGAACTGTCTACCAATCAGAAAAAAACTAAATTCACGGGCAAGAATTCTGCAGGAATCCAGGAAACGCCTGCCCCTTAACTTGCTGGCTAGCTAAAGAAACGTAAAGCACAGCTGAGATGAAGCAGAGATGGAGTAGGTGGCTGACATGTATAAGGCCTGGGCAGCAGAGTTCCCAACTTCTCAGCCTGTCCCACCCAAGTTTAACATATGTGGCCATCATGAGAAGCAGAAGCAGAAGGGGAAAAAGGTGGGAAAAATGTAAGAGAATAGAAATCACGGGGCTTCCCTTAACGTGCCTGAAGACTGATGAATGAGAGGGTAATAATTTTCTTCCTAATGATCTGTAAAATATGAAAAGTTCTTGAATCTGAAACTGTAACAACTGCTTATATAAGGGTATGTCTGTGTACATGGGGGTATATATACGTGTTTAGTTTTGGATTTGTGATGACAGGCTGTTTAGCTAATGGGGAAGATTACAGTGTTAGGACCATATTTGGAAGAGGAATGATTTTAAAGTTTCCTTTGAAATCCTTGATACCTTTCCAGTTCAAAAATTTATATGAAAATTGATTTCTCAAAGCAGTTTTATAAATATGGAGACTGAAGGGGTTTTTTTGTTTTTTTTTCTCACTGAAGTGAGAAAACTTTACTCCTACTTAAATGAGAAGCCATAGAACCACTGCTGCCACAAATACACACTACCACCACAAAAAGGGAATCTGGTCTGCTATGTTCAGCTCCTAGTATTGCACTCAGCAAAACACATAAAAACACATGTAATTTTAAGCATATGTTTAACCCTTTCCTGAATCGGAGCCTAAAATGTTCCTAGTATTCTTTCCAGCCCAGTACAATTATTGGATTAGATGCATGGAAAGTGAAGAGCATAAGGGAATGTGCCTATTCTAAAGGAGAGATTCTTTCTTTTAGACTTTCTACACACACTATATTCTTCTCTGTCCATTCCTGCTTCATTAATATTAATATAAGCTTGTGTATTCAAGACATTTATAATACTGAATTACATTACTCAGTGGCTCTAATTATGTTATTTCTTGAATTCCAAATTGACTCCCAGCCTTACTCATTTTACCAGGTTTAAATAAGAATATGATTCATCATTTACAGAAAGCACATTACATAAGTTGCACAGTTTCACAATTGAGCATGCTGACTGTCTGCATTGAAGCTACAAATAGGAATAGAAATAGAGAGGATTTTCTATCCTTAGTTTGAAATTAAACTTAGACTACTGTATCAATCACATGAGCTCTGGCTGAAATGAGAACAGACAACATTCATCACATGTTTTAGATGTTCCAAACTAATAATAGTCTGGGACTGGTTTTCAAAGAAAGATATAGCTGTGCTTAGGAAGGGTGTGAATCCCAAGTACAACTGCTGCAAATAAAAGCTTTGTTTCTTTTTTTCTGTTGGATTCCTCATGAGGAAAATTTACTCCATATGTAGTGCATATAATGGTTTTGCAATTTTAATGAAAAGTGTTAGCTACAGGCAGATTATACAGCATCAAA
>VYZW01053837.1:1932-19188 GCA_013401315.1 Balaeniceps rex | reverse complement strand
TTTTTTTTTTTTTTTTTTTGTGTTTTTTTTTTTTTGTTTTGGGGGGGGGGGGGGGGGGGCGAGCAGCCTGCATTGAGTGTACAGACTGTGTTCCCCTAAGAAAATATCAGTTCAGAAGTTATTGCCATGTTCCCTCATCTCACACTTGAACACGTTAGAAAAACTAAAACCTAAAATGTTCAAGGAGCTAATGCCATCTAAAGGCTAATAAGCTGAACTACAATGGAAGGGAGCTAGCCTAATAACCACAAGGAAAACCACTGCATCTAACTGCTACAGATTTTCAGTTACTCTGTTGCTGAGAACAGCATAGGTACCAGAAGGCTTCAGCTGGAATGGGGGAAAAAAAAGTTCTTATTACTAAGCAAGATTGTCTCATACAAAGTCCATCTCTTTGTATATGTTTTTTTTATTTATCACCAGAGCTTTATTAGTAACACGATTTATCCTGATTTTATTTATGAATATTATTTCATTGCACTTGCACTTACTTTAAGCAAAGTTGATAGTAGTATGAACTGCTGCTCGTTTCAAAACACATCAGAAGTCAAAGAAGCAATATTCTGCAGCAATATTAGAGATTTATATATTTGAATGATATTTTTTTCTAACTTTGCTAAAAGACAGGCTCCTCCAATCATGTACGGCCTTCTTAAACATGAAGAAAAGTACCTGGTTTCTAGAAGATCCTGACTTTGTGCTCGATTCAAGTGTAAGGCTAAAAAATGGTTCTTCCCTGGTAACTTCTCTGGGTCTCTAAAATAAAATAATAATAAAATCAATCGGGTTGGTTAATTTAAAATTTAATTTTAAATATGTTTGCTTCACAAAACAAATACTACAAAAGTAGTGTAATTAAGCAGTATGGACTTTCTGTTCAAACTATAAGGAAAGTCAAGCTGCTGAAGGATTAATCTTGGTTTGCTGAAGTGTTAAACCAGTTTTTGACAAACATCTTTTTCTGCAAGCAAGGTGGCAGTATTTTCTTAATTTCTGTTTATTCAACTAGCTCACTTAAATTAATTATCCCTGATTTTTTTTCTATTATTTCCATCCATAAATAAAAAACAGATGGAAAGGACAGGATGAGCTCTACTAGTTCTACACACTTGAAAGACTGCGTCATCAAACCAATTAAATTATCTTTCTACAATTATACTTCAATTTTTTTAATAAAACCTTTTTCAGTGCAAAACATACTTAGATAATCTTCTTAAGAATAAGGTTGAAATACATTTATAGTAATCTTATTTAACTAAAAACAACTATAAAGAGGTTTTTTTCTCATGGTTTTCTTTCAATTCCCATATTTATCCACTAGGAATTTGATAAGAATCACAAATAAAAGTGTAATAATTATCTAGTAAAAAAAGAAATAAAACAGTCTTCATCTTCTAAAATGGCAAAATGTATGTTAAAAATTAAGAATCCATATAAATGTTATGTTAAAGTCTGAAATTTCTCAGATGTATGTAGATATAGCATGCCCTCTTTGCTAGCAAAAAGAAATGCTAAATTATGCTTAAAGACTATAATCAGCACATTTTAATGGTTACCAATCAGTGAAAAATCAGTCCTTAAGAAAAAATACAACTTGTAATTCAAAATTAAAAGCAATCATTTAAATCAAAGTTTCCTGTTCACTGATTTGATTCATTTTCATGATGGCTGATTTAAACCACTCCTCTAATATATGCTACTGTTTAGTAGCATGCTACTGTTTAGTAGCAATTACTCTGAGTTACAGAAAATATTTTTTTCTACTTTTGAAACAAAAAAATGCAGCCAGACCCCTCACTTTTTCTAGCTGCAGTCACACATTTACTTCTTTAAACAGGGTTATGTCCCTTCACTTCCCAACTCATATCGCAGACTCCCCCTGTCCACCTTTTACTGACATCAATGCACTTGCAGCCAAGCCATCAGCTGCATCAGTTCCCTGATCTAGACAAAAAAAAATTGTTGAAAACAACAGCTAATTACTTTTTACAAAGGACAGTCTAGGAACAAGAGGAGTGAGCTGGAACAAGCCTGGGGAAAAGGTGGGACTGCTTCTCTGTAACAGTCTTTGTGGTGGGTTCCTCAGCTGGACAGGGGAGAGAAAATATAACAAAAGGCTAATGGGTGGAGATAAGGACAGGGAGAGATCACTCATCAATTACCATCACGGGCAAAACACACTCGACTTGAGGAAATTAGTTGAATTTATTACCAATCAAAATCAGAGTAGGATAATGAGAAAATAAAAACTAAATCTTAAAACACCTTCCCCCCACCCCTCCCTTCTTCTGAGTCTTAACTTTACTCCCGATTTCTCTACCTCCTCCCCTCCAGTGGTGCAGGGGGACGGGGAATAGGGGTTGTGGTCAGTTCATCACATGTTGTCTCTGACGCTCCTTCCTCCTCAAGGGGAGGACTCCTCGCACTCTTCCCCTGCTCCAGTGTGGGATCCCTCCCACAGGACACAGTCCTCCACGAATTTCTCTAGTGTGAGTCCTTCCCACGGGCTACAGTTCTTCACGAACTGCTCGAGTGTGGGTCCCTGCATGGGGTGCAGTCCTTCAGGAATGGACTGCTCCAGTGTGGGTCCCTTCCACAGGGTGCAGTCCTTCAGGAGCAAACTGCTCCAGTGTGGGTCCCCCACGGGGTCACAAGTACTGCCAGCAAACCTGCTCCAGCATGGGCTCTCCTCTCCACAGGTCCTGCCAGGAGTCTGTTCCAGTGTGGGCTTCCTGCAGGGTTACAGCCTCCTCTGGGTGCATCCACCTGCTCTGGCATGGGGTCCTCCACGGGCTGCAGGTAGATATCTGCTCCACCGCTAACCTCCATGGGCTGCAGGGGGACAGCCTGCCTCACCATGGTCTTCACCACAGGCTGCAGGGGAATCTCTGCTCCCGCACCTGGAGCACCTCCTCCCCCTCCTTCTTCACTGACCTTAGTGTGTGCAGGGCTGTTCTCTCACGTATTCTCGCTCCTCACACCTGGCTGCTGTTGCTGTTGCACAGCAACTTTTTCCCCTTCTTAAATATGTTATCACAGAGGTGCTACCACCGTCGCTGATGGGCTCGGCCTTGGCCAGCGGCGGGTCCATCTTGGAGCCAGCTGGCATTGGCTCTGTCAGACATAGGGGAAGCTTCTAGCAGCTTCTCACAGAAGCCACCCCTGTACCCTCCCCACTACCAAAACCTTGCCACACAAACCCAACACAAGTTTATGTTAGTATAAAGAAACTGGGGAAAGAGTACACCGTTTGGGTACAATGTAACTGTCCACATTACCTACAGTAATATCCTACACCAATTTGAACCCAATTACTCATGTTTTATCTTTCTACAACTAAAGACATGCTTTTAAATGGATATGGCTCTGCCATCTTCCTTCATATTAGCTTTCTTGGCCTCAGAGCATACTTTGATATCACACAGCACTCCAGACCTCTCATCTAGCTCCATAGCTATACTAGAATCCTATATTAATGCATGTAATGTTTCTCTACATATGTACCAACTACCTCACAAACTTCCCCCTGTGGTCTTCTGTCCTCTTCTGAGCACCCAATACCTCAGGTAGCAAATTTGGCTTTGAATTAATTGAAGGTTTACAGATAGACTTACATCTTCCCACTTCGGAGTCAAAACCTGTGAAAGGCATTATAAACTCATAAAGACAAACCCTTCATTTATCTTTAATGCTAGGACTACCACTACCACNATTGCATGATGAAGGAGCAAAATAAAAAAAAAAAAAAAAAAAAGAAACAAAAAAGAAAAAAAAGGATCGTTTATATTGTCTGCTTGATTATCTGTTGGTTTCTTCTCTTTTCTCTCATACATGTTTGGAATCAATCTGCAAATTGTGAACAAAATGACAGAGGAACAGAAGTCTCTGTGATGATAAGATTCTGTAAGATTCATGAAAATCAATATGCGAGTCAAGGAGAAAGACCCAAATTACTGTCGCTGTCGAACATTGAAGTTTACCCGTCCTGTTTGGCCTGCTGGCTGGATGAGCACATGCCAAGCCCCATCAGTACAAAACCACAGCGTATTTCAGAATCAGGCACAACACCTGCTACTGCTTGTTCGGCTAGCGCTTTGGGAGGACAGAGGGAAGATGAACATATTGCAGGGCATGTCAGAGAGCTAAATGTCTAATGGGGTGCCAGGACAATGTGCATGGCATCTAGAAATAAGGGAACATGGCAGGAAGCTCGTGCTATCGTTGTGGCAGGATGAGGGTATAGGTGATGTAGAGACAGAAGACACAAAACAGTGGGAAACCAGGATTCAGTATTCCTGCTGCTCCAAGATGAGCTATGCTTAGAACGCAACCATTCATGACTTCCGAAACCTTTTAAATGACTTTCCTTGCCTCACCTCTCAGTATTTCTTGACTACACAAACCTATGACTTCAGATCAACATCTTCAAGACATTTTATGAAGAAGTGTTCCTCAAGGGTAGAAGGAACAGCTTTTACCACAATGTGTTTTTATCATTTCTGTTGTACTGGATGGTAACCATTGTCTAAAAAAATCCAACCAAGAAAAATTTTCTTCCCCAAATTAGAGACTGCGATGGGATATTCTGGCCAGAATCTCAGAATGCACCTCCTACAGCAGCACCAAAAATACTTCTGGTAGAGAATTAAGAAATGTGACCATCATGTCACAAGCAGCCCTTTTATCCTGTCTTTTTCGTTCTATGTGGGACAGTGTTAATTAGTTGCTCTCACAGGAATTAATTCCATAAACTCAAACGAGCCCTTCTGTTGCTTGCTCTATTGTGCTGAGATATTAAGCTGCTGACTGTGCCATCAGCCCATCATTTTTTAGGTACTGCCCACCTGAATGTTAAACAGCTTGAATCTGATGTGGTATTAAATCCGCATGGAAGGAAAGCAGTTAAAATATCAGGCTGGGGTTCTAGCCTTAACCAGAACTCTCCAGAAGGCAAAATGTTACGATTACTACATTTTTGAAGAATAATAATTTCAAACTCAAGTAGACTGCATTTCTGTAGTTCCCTGAGATGTAATGAAGGTATATAATACTGGGAGTGTATGATCTTTGACTCATGCATAGAGCACAAAGATGCAGTTAGTTATAAATAGTATGCAGGAGTAGTGCAACCATTACCATATTCTGCTATGATTGCACTACCGTTCTGCAAGACGGACATGAAATCCAGGGCTATTCTTCATCAGCAGAAATAAAACCAAGGTTATCTACACAGAGATCCATAAACAACATGGTTTATGTTGAAGATACCCTTATCCTTCTATATTTAAGCCTGATCCATCACCCACTAATTGCAACAGAAATCTTCCTCCCGACTCAATTAAATGTTGGACTGAACTATTTATGCTACCTCTACTGTTGGGAAAAGTGTATATTTTCCTTTCAACAGGTAACAGAATCTCTTACTTACTGCTCAATTATTTTGTATATACATTTTTTAAAGCTTCTGCCTGAGGAGCATAGATGTTTTGTAGATGTCAGTATCAACAAAACCTGGATAAGAATTTGCAAACATTCACAAAAGACTCCAAAACCAGGTAATCGTGACTTCTCAGAACACACACATCTGATGGGGAAACAATTTTACCATGGAAGGATTAAACTAAAACTTTGAACAGGCTGTTCAGATTTGGTACAAGGAGTTTGGGACAACTCTAACATCCTTGGTCTCTCAGGTTAAAGTTTGACAAGGATCTGGCCTGTCACTATACCAGAATCAAAACTTGTCATCTCTTCATCTATTTTCTCTTTCCCACCTTCTCCCTCTCTTGTGCCAGTGTTTACGCAGCAAGCGCATAACAAAATGGTTTGAAGACCTGATCTCAGTGAAAAATATTGCAGGGGAAGGCTTGGCTGTCAGCTGGGTGAATTTTCTCAGTGTGCTTCACTGTCTGGCACAAATGCAGGCACACGGAGGCACTACCAGCTTAAATGTGTACTGTGCTGTTCACTTTGGAAACCTAAGACCAGATAGGGATAAATAACTTACACTGCATTTTTTTAGCCTACTGTCTTCAAAAATGGTGTTCGTATGCTAACGTCTATTTAACATGCACAGAAAAGGCAGACTGAATTGCACCTGACCAGATAAGCCTAATGGTTTATGTAACCTCAGACTCTATTTCAACCAAAAATGGTCATTTCAAACAAAGACAAAAATCTCATAGTAGACTACTAAGCAAATCAGCAACCTAAATACATTTTTTTTTAACTGCGTCCCTGTCCTGGTTTCAGCTGGGTTAGAGTTACTTTTCTTCCTAGTAGCTGGCATAGTGCTGTGTTTTGGATTTAGTATGAAAAGAATGCTGATAACACACTGATGTTTTAGTTGTTGCTAAGTAGTGCTTATGCTAGTCAAGGACTTTCTTTTTCAGCTTCCCATGCTCTGCCAGGTGCACAAGAAGTTGAGAGGGGGCACAGCCCAAGATAGTTGATCCAAATTGACCAAAGGGCTATTCCATACCATATGACGTCATGCTCAGTATATAAACCGAGGGGAGTGAGCCAAGGGGCAGCGATCGCTGCTCGGGGACTGGCTGGGTGTCGGTCGGCGGGTGGTGAGCGGTTGCATCACTTGTTTTCTTTTCCCTGGGTTTTGTTTGTCTCTCTCGTTCTCCTTTTCATTACAATTATTATTACTATTACTATTATTTTATTTCAATTATTAAACTGTTCTTATCTCAACCCGTGGGTTTTCTTACTCTTGCCCTTCCGATTCTCTCCCCCATCCCACCGGGGAGGGGGAGGGTGAGCGAGCGGCTGCGTGGTGCTTAGTTGCCGACTGGGGCTAAACCACGACAGTCCCGTTAAGCATCAGGCTTTATCACCTCTATTAATATTTATGCTAGCTAGCTTGAAGTATTTTTTTTTTTATGTTATTAATTCCCCCTGAACACTTTGGCTTGAACATGTGTTTGAGCGATGAGTTCCTCGCCTGAATAAGCACTGTATTTGGGGGGAAAAAAAAATCAAATTTGAATTTTCTACACACTTGCTTACTCTTCTCGCAACCTTCCCACTACTGTTTTACAGACATTTTACGTGTTTCTTCGTGTCTGCTACAGCACTTCTATGCACGGACTATTACTGTAACTGCACACACATACTGAGGGCACAGTTTAACAGTTTTTCCTTTTGGCAGCGGGGCCGGCCGATGTGATTGCCGGCTCCCCCCTCTCCTGTCCCACACCTCTTCTTCCGGGCCGTTAACTCATTAAAAAAAATTACCTGTCAGAAAAACTCTTAAAAACGTTTCCCATTGCATCCCACAGCCGGGGTGGGGGGCTTACAAGTAGGCTAAACCACTGGAGGAAGCGGTGCCATTAGGCACCGGGTGTGAGGGCAGGCCGGCATCCCGCCCTTCGCGGCGACGGACCCGAGCACTGCTGGGACCTGCTGGGTAGAGGGGAGACGCTCCCCGGGCTGTACCACTGCGTGCCCCCTACGGGTGGGGACATGAGGCGACTGCCGCTCGCCTCGGCACCATCCAGCTCCTTAAAGCCGCCCAGCGACGAAGCGCGGAGGAACGGCCCCGCGCTAAACGCCGCTCCCTGCTCCAGCACCTGGGCATTCTCCCGGGCCGCCTCCTTTCTCCCCTGTGCGGCAAATGGTACGAGCCGCAGCGGCCCGCACAGATGTGGCCGGTGGGACAAACCAACAGCGGGCGGAGGGGGAGCGATGCGGGCGCGCGCTCGCTCCCTCCCTCCCTTCCTCCCTCGCTCGCGCGTGCGGCGAAGAGTGATGAGAGCCGGCGAGGCGGGAGGGCGAGACCGGGACGCGGCTGGCAGCGGCCGCATCATCGCGGAGCGACGCGAGCAGAGCGGCCGCCGCGGGAGATTGAAGTGCCTGCGCCGCCGCTGGGGCCGCGGCGAGGCGAAGAGGGGGCGGCGCCGCTGCCGCAACTGCAGCCGTTGCCCGGGGGGAGGAGAGGAAGAGGAGGGGGCCGCCCGCCCCTCCGCCGGTAAGTGCCAGTCAGCGGGTGGGGGAAGGGTGCGGGCCCTGCCGCGCCCCGGCCACTCCGGGCGGGGAGTACGGCCCCACACCCCCGGCGGTGGCTCCTGTGCCCGCGCAGGAAGGGCCGCCGAGCAGGCGGGGCCATCGTGGGTCTGCTCCCGCTCCGGGAGGCTGCCGGGCTGCAGGCCGAGGGGCCGCCCCTGCCCGGGTGCCTGTCCCCGGCCTGTGCCGAGTCCCCCGGGCCCGGCTTGCAGACTGGGAGGAGGCTTCTGATGAACCGGCGCTGTCTGAAGCGGGAAAGAGCGGGCGTGAAGCTGGGCGAAAACCGGTCTCCTCTCTCCAAGGTTGCAGTTTGATGGGTAAAGGCAGCCCCCCACCCGCAGCGGCTGCCCCCCCCCTCCGCTTCGCTGGCCCAGGTCTTGGCACAGGCAGGCCGTGAAGTGAATCACAAAACTAATCTTAGTTTAAAAATAAAGTAGTGTGTTTTTTTGGTGGTGGTTTTTTTTTTTTTTTCTTTTTAGCTTGAGTCAGCTTCCTGAGCTGATTCAGTGTAAGGGCACCAGAAGCGCTGGTGTGGGCAATAGAGGTTGGTGCAGAGGAGGAACTAGTGGCTGGAGCTGCTGCTTGTGGTAGAAGTGCTGGTTGAAAGTGTTAATAAAGCTACTTGCTAATTAGAACATCTGTACTAACTCATGAGTTATAATTTGGCCATTCTTATCTTGATGGAGCATTTATTTTAACATTGAGATATTTCCGATGTCTTTTGGTGGATGCGTTTCTCTTTATGCCTTAGAAACTGTGCATGTACAGGCTAATTTCTTCAGCGAAAACTTCACCTTTTTAGAAATAGATTGCTTCTTGTATAGCAGTACTTGGGGAAAAAAAAAAGATCTGTGGGTCACCATTGCCTGATCAACTTCAGGAGTCGGTTGCAAAAAGAGTAGGCTTTTAGGGAACTGACAGTTATGTGACTTTAATTCTTTAATTTTCTCAGTGTATTCACTTATCAGAACTAAATTTACATTCTGTCACATACTGGATGACCTTGTCTGTACAGGCATTCTTGAGCCTAACAGATCTGATGAAAGGCATTTGCCTTTCCCCTAACCGGCCTTTAGAATCACAAAGACAAAAGGCTCAAATATGGGGGAAGACAAATTTGTGAACATGTTAGGGGATAGTTCTGTCCCTAACCATGACAAATAGGGTGAGGAAAAAATTGAGTATTCCTAAGAAACTCTGTAACTGGACACTAGTTGGACAGGTCTGCAAAGCATCTTGTCAAGTCACTTTTATCTACAGAAGCAGCACCTCTCACATGCAGGACTCTGCTGGTCTGAGTTTCTTCAGTGAACATGGTAGCTGAGTCAGTGGCAGCAACTGTTTATAGTTCAGTCTTGATAGATGACCTTTCCCATCTTCTGGTGAGAAGTTTGAGCTTTCCCTCCAGCCCCTCGCTAGCATTTTTACCTCATGCTCCTTGTCTCAAACATCTCCATGCTGCCTAACCAGCTCTCTGTGTCTCGGAGGTTCAGATGCTGTTAGGGCTTTACTTGCACTTCTCTCGGTTTCTATTCTCCTTGTCTACAGAGATCCCCAGGAATTTGCTTTTGTTTGCAGTAGACCGACTCCTTTCTGGCAAACCTGGGCTTCTGTTAGGAAAAGGGGGTTTGATACTGCTTGTACAGAGCTGTGAGAGCACTTTCTCCTGACTCAGCCTGGCTGGTAACTTCTAACTGATCAGTTATTATTATATACAGATCTCAGCTCAAGTCACAGCCCTCCCTGGTCTTATTCCTGTTGGGTGAAAGTAAAAATCAGGGTTTTCATTCCTTCTGTCTTCGCCTCTCTTTCTTGCATCTAAATTTGTTCACTTAAGAAGTAAGCGTTTTATTTATTGCTAGTGCTACTGAGAGCTTTGCAGCTCTCCCTCCTAGGTAGGTTGCACAATCACAGCAAAAAAGCCTTCCAAGTTTGGAAAGCTTCCTTTCTTGTCACATTTTGTGCACCAAAATCTTCTAAAGCAAAATTTAGTCATGCAATTGTAATAAAAATGTTTGCTGCTGCCTCTTACCTCTAAGAGTGGCGTACAGAAAAAGTATATTAAAAGTATTGAATGGCTATGGCTTTTTTTTTTAATCCCTTTTTAATTAGGGCTCCTTTTACTATCCTGGTTTTATTTCCCTCTTCTTTCCTGCTTTCAAAAATAATCTTAAAATCTAATCTGCTGCGGGGGGGGAAACCAAACCCAAACCAAACCCACAAACCCCACATATCTATGGATTAGGTGTCAGGCATCCCGGTGTTAGTTATAAAACTTAAAAGCTGTTATGGAATGCAATGAGCCTGACTCGGTGCAGGGCTAACAGCCAAGCCCGGACCACCCCGAAAGCGGGACGCGGCGGGTGTCGCCCCCGGGGGCCGCCCGGCCCCGGGCGCTGTGTCCGCCCGGCTCCCGCTTCTTCCTTCTCCGGGACTACCGCTCCCAGAAGCGCCCGGGTTGAAAGTGAAAANGTCCTTTCTCTTTTGTTTTCCGCCTGCCAGGCCGGCTGCGCGCTCGGGCTGCGGAAGCCGCCGGGAATCGCCGCCCCGAGAGAGAAGTGGGATCGGGACTCCGCCGGAGCGGCGTCCGGGAGCTGCTGCTCGGCCCTCTAGAGAAGCCTGGAAGCAACGCTTTTTATGGAGCTGGAAGTCCAGACTGCGGAGTAAAACTTTGCAGTTTCTCTCCGCGATTCCCACATGCAAGTTGATAACGTGAGACCAGCTGCTTTTCTTATTGCTGCTGCTGCTACCTCGAGTGCTGAGGGGCCAGCGCTCTCCTCCCCGACCTGCTGCTGCTTCCTTCACCCGGCCCTAGAGCTGCTCGGTGGGTTTACCTTGCCATGTGGGGCTAGGAGAGGTGCCGCGATTCTCCTCGGCGTGAAGCGGTAAACATGGAGGCGGCGTGCAAACCCGACGGCGGGGAGCAGAGTCATCAAGGCAGCGGCATGGACGCCCCTGGGGAGGCTTCTATGGACTGCTACTTGCGATCTCAGGGCTTGTACAGAAAGAGAGTTGCCAAGGATGGATCTTGTCTTTTCAGGGCTGTGGCCGAGCAGGTAACTGCTTACATAAACAAAGCTACTTCGCATGAAAGCACGGGAAGTGGATCTCATTAGCGGGTGATAATTAGTGTTGAAATGCAGACAAGTATAGGTTGAGGTTACACAGTCGTGTGCCAGGGGAAAAAAAAAGTTTCTGTCTTGCGGGATGAGAGTTCTGTGTGTACAGTCGTCTTCTGTCATCAAGAAATTGTTACCTGTTTTGACCTTCCACTGCTGCCTCAGAGCTTTTTTCAATGTAAGATTTCAACATTTGAGTACAACTGCTTTGTATGAGACTATTTAGGAAATGGAATTTAGTGGAAGGAGCTGAAAAGCCTTGTTCTGAGTTTTGTTAATTAGTTTACTGTAAAATTAGAGAATTTATTTTCAGTTCTTCCTGTTGAATTCCCCTCCCCCATCTTAGTGCTACTGTTAAAGGAAAAAAGTGACAGCGTCATCTTGTCTTAAATAAAAACAAACAGCAGTGGGAGCTCTGGTGCTTCTGATTGTGGGAGCCCAGATTGCTGTGCTAATTATACACAGTTCACTTTTTTTTTTTTTTTTTTTAAATTACTTTCCCCACTGAATTAACAAGTTCAGGCAAGCAAATGCTATTGATCTGAAGTGTTTTTTTTTTATTTCAGGGAAATAATCCATTAATATACATTGATATTCTGATGTTTATTAATTAATATATATAGAAGGTTTCTCCAACACTCCAGTGTATATAGAACTTTTTTCAACTATTAATTAAATTTTTAACATCCCATTCTTATTTTATCAAAGGGAAGGTCTTTAATTCAAAGTTAGTAGATGTTTATCCACAGATTTGGCCTAATCTCTCTACTCTTCATGCAGAAAAAATGAACTGATCTGAATTTGGAAGTGTTTTGAGGGTAGTGTGTAAGGATTGCAGGAGAGGCTGCAACTTAAATTGACTGGAACTTCCCTGCATTGTAGTGAGGATGCAGACAAAGTCACATTAGAGATAACTCTGAACCTATGATGAAAGTAATATTGTTCCAGTAGAGATTTGAACAGGAGGTAGAATGCAGGTGTCATATGGGGATCTGAATTCCTGGCTTCCAAATCAGTATTTGGGCAACAGACCTACACCTCTTAAATTCAAGAGAAAGTAACCCTGCACTCTCTTAGATTTGGTTGGATTTCATTTGAATGAGTGCATGTTGGTAGTTAATTTCCTCATCCACTCCTGCTGTAACTTAAAGAACTTCAATTAATTGAAGTCCTTTACAAAGGAGTTGGTTAAAGAATGACAACAAGTGCTATTCCTTTTGCTCAGGAATATTATATATAATATATTCCTTATAAAATTGAATGTTTGAATTTAATAAATCTATGAATTCTGGAGTTACTTGATTTTTGATTAAGTAATTGAGGTTTCACCTGCATAAAGATGTTGTTACTGAATGAATATGCATTTTAAATATTCTTAAAACTAGAGTATCTCCAAGCCTGTGTTTAGACAACAGTCGTTAATTATTTGTGACCCATCATCAAAACTGCTCAGAACCGGTGTCACTTTCTTCTGTTTCTCCCTTTGTAGGTGTTACACTCTCAGTCTCGGCATATTGATGTTAGGATGGCTTGTGTAGACTATCTTCGGAAAAATAGGGAAAAATTTGAAGCAGTAAGTATTTTTGTTTTCTTTGTGAGCATTTAAAAAAATGTTGCTTTATTCCTTCCACTTTTCTATGGTATATTCTACTGTTTGTGACAGTATTCATCATAGCTATATACTAGTTGATGCTTTTTAAAGAGCGTGCTCTTTAAATTAATTGGCACATGTGTGGTAGTAACTCATTTTCACAAGCCTGGAGAAAGACCTGTATACTGGAGGGGTGTGGGGTGGGAAGAATTTTTAATGCTCATTAAAAAACAAAACAAACCTTCTTAAACTTTAATAGTCAGTAGTGGAGCTACCAAAATCTGGATTTTATTTTAGTATAATGCCTATTTGAATAGAGGTCATAAAATGTTCTTAAGTAAAAGCAATTAAATAGCACAATATATAAGGGATTTGACTGATGAGGTTAGTGAAATTTGTTTCAGGGTCTATATTTTATTATGCGTTGCCTCTGTGGTTTTTTTTTCTAAACGTGTAATGAAGTTCTTCATCAACCATGGACATAAAATATTTTGATATTGATCTATATTTGGCTAATGTCGTCAGTGTTAGCATTATAAAATCCTTTCTTTCCTTCCTTTTAAAAGAACAATAATAAATAATGGCATTCCTGTTTGTGTTTGTATATGTTCTAGTGTATATACCACTTAACTAATTTCCAGGATAGCCAAAACAGGAGTATGTGTAAGCATTTGTTACTAGAGGATTATTACTCAGCTCTCTCTTTCTGTTCTAAATTTACCCGGACCCAAAATAAAAAGGCTGTTTTAGATGCACATTGGCATAGGGAAGAGAAGGAAAGCAGGAATGAGAGTGTATTTGCTATAATTTCTGACAAAGTGCCCTGTGCTCAAATGTGACTGATCACTGCTAATGTGGAAATTGTCAGGAATGAATGGCATAAAATAGTGAATCTTTCTGGGAGAATGCAGCTCTGACTTGACTATTTCCATTTGCCAGGACTGTTTGTTTGTTTCCAGTCCATCTGAGGACTTAGCAACTCCTAGATCTCTCTTCCTTCTTTTTAATTTTATTTTTTCACTGCTGACTTTTTAATCCCTTTCTTTCCAGAACTACCCCACTCAATCCAATATCTGCTTTTCTACCTTTGTTTTCTTGTTGCATTGTGTAGTTTTTGGAAGTACCATGACCCTTCTTGACTCTAAATGTGTGGTGTTTCCCCTCCCCGGTTCTGGCATCTTCTCAGCCAGGTAACTGCTTTGTCAACCCTTAGCTGGTTTTGCTATCTTGGTCTCTGTCCTCCAAACTCCCAGTCTCACTGTTCTTTTTTTCTTCAGACTTGATCCAAGTGATATGACCTCTCCTCTATCCATCTTTGCTGTCCTGAAAAGTCTCTTTTAAAAAAGTTTCTTGTCATTTTTCAGAATAGGTGTTTCGTGTACAAGGTGAAGGTGTTTCACATCTGTTCTCATTTCCTAGTGTTCCTACTCCCTCAGGTACCTCCCTGAGGAGGAGGCTCTGCGGATCTCCTTTGTTCTCCATATCTCTTACTATACTTAGTGTTTTCCATCTGAAATATAGCATAGTTAACTTATCTCTCTTGAAAAAACCAAACAAACAAAACCCCACCAAACCAAACCCAAAAAACCCAAACCAACCAAACACTAGAAACAAATTGCCTCTTTCCATAATCTCTTAGTTCAACTGTTTACTCATCTGCCTTCTTGGTATTTGTCTTTATTGACATGTACTGGTTGTACTGATTGAAGTTCCTCTTCTTTCTGTCTGTTGTAACCATTTCAGCTTGGATTTCTGTCACTTTTTGTTCCATTGATACTGCTGTAACCGAAGTTTCAGGTGACTGTAACCACCATCTTCATTTCCATGCTCATCCTTTCTGGAAGTATTATCTTTGATTGCTGCTGTCTTATATTAATTCTCTTTTTTTAACTCTTCAGTTTCCTATAAGAACCTTCTGGTGCCCTTCCTTTCTTCCTCTGTGCATTTATCTTTAGGTTATTTAACTCTGACATGCAAAACAACTGCTGTCTATCATCATGTTTTGCTGATCCACCTTTTAACTTCATCCCTGATTGCTTCTGTCTAAATTAAAAATTTTGGCCAGACTTTCTGATTCTTGTCATAAACAACACTGTCCAGCCAGGTTAAAAACAGCTAAAGCAGAACTTTTAATCTCACTACTCCGCTCAGTTTTCCTTATTACCTTGTTTCTTAATCACTGTGGCTAAAGAGGCCATCCAGCTTGTAGCTCAAGTTCATAATGGAAATTACTTCTTTCTTTGGACCTCTGTGGATCTTTATTTTAACTAAATCAAACAGATTGTGTCTAAATAGCATTTTTTAAATACAGCCTCTCTGTTGGCCAGCATGGCTGAAACTCTTTGAAGTTAACATGTCTCAGTTACTGCAGCATCTTTCCCTGGCCTTGACAAATGTGAATTTGGCCTCTGCATGCATGTTAAGGAGTGCAGCTGAGGGATTACTTTCTTAGCGTGGCACTCACAGTGTAGCCCAATTGTTTGCATCCTTTTACTGAAAATAAAAGCAGTTTGCTTGAAGTGATACAGAAAAGAGGAATGAGTGCTTTATGATTTGGCTATACTATATCTTATTGCTACTTGGGTATTACAGAAATGTGACTCCCATTTCTGATTATCCATTGCTGCCTATTTCTTTTAACGAGATACTTGAATAAGTCCACACATGCTCTCTCCAGTGATGCCGTGCACGCCCAGGATGAATTGCCCGTAAACATCTACTTGACAGCATCTTTGCTTTCTTTCAGATTTCCTGTTTGGCTCCTGGATTTCTTTTTGGTTTTTTTTTTGTTTGTTTGTTTGTTTTGTTTTCGATTGTGTGATGACTCCAAAAGCTTATGTGGTTATTTTCTGGAATGCAGACCTATATGTTTGACCATTTATTCCCTCATCTCTACATCACTTTATACTTACATTGTAAGCTCTTTGAGAGCAGGATAGTCTTAAATTTCCAATGGTACATTCCCATTGGTACAGTTGGTTATAGACTGGGGATTCCATATGCTACATTAATAAAAATAACTAATTATTACTTTTTTTTTTTTTGAAATACAGTTCATAGAGGGGCCATTTGAAGAGTATTTAAAATGTTTGGAAAATCCACAGGTATGTTAAACTTGATTTATACTAGAAAGCAGTACTTTCGTTGAAGTTGATGGGTAGTTGGATTATTTTTTTTCTCATGAATGTTTTTGACTGAGCTTAAGAGGTCTTTGAATTATGTGAAGATATAATTTTATGCATGTACTCTCTATTGTAAAATGATTTGGGAAATTTTTTTATGTCTTGATTTAAACCTGTTGTTCCTTAGAATTGTATCCAAACGTTTCTAGCCTCTGCAAATGCCAAGAAACATAGCGTGGCTAGCTTTTTCTTGAAGACAGCTTTGAATAAAGATGTAAAAGTCTAGGTAATGAAAAGACGGTTACTCATGTAAGGAATATTATGAACAGTAGCCACAGGCTTTTACAATGATACTGATTTGAAGCAAAATGATTATTATTTTTTTCCCCCTAATTTAATTTTAGTATTTTTATTAGGGAGTTAACAATTCTTGTAAGCTGGGGGAGGGGGGAGAGGACTATCCAGTACAACATTGCAAAATTTGTTAATTTTTTTTAAGCCCTTGTACATAAATGTTATTAAATTTTCCCCTCCTAGAAATCAGAGCATGATTCCCCCTCCCCCACACCCGCCATGCCTACAGCATCCCTAGTTAGAATGGCTAACCAGATGGTTCTTTTTTTCAGTTTCCAAAATGAATGGTGGAAGGAGGAAAAAAGTGGGTGTTAGCCTATTCTCCTTCTGTCTTGTTTTGTTTCTTCCAGGATTTTTAATTGCAAAGCTTTGTTAGTCAAATCCTGAGGTTATATGCTACACTAAATGGTAAACCATGCCATTTTCCAGTAGAATTTATTCTGCACTGCACTATGCCAATGTGAATGGTTTACAGCACTGCACTGTGTGTATAGAAAATATCTTTTTCATACATGTCTACTAATGTTTAAAAAAAATCTTTTTGAAAAATGAAACATACAGTAGCTCTTTTACATGATCAGAGAAATTAATATTAAGTTCTTCTAAATTTGAAAATTGTCATGAGAATTGAAAAAAAGTCAAACTGCTACAAATTCCTGCCCCAAAATTAATTTCAGTCATTTTTAATTGAGCAAGAATTTAAAAAAGAAAAAGTTTTTTTAAAAAAAAGAGAGCAATCTAGTCACATCATACTGGAGCTCAATACAGCAGTTAGGCTGGTAATGGAAGAAACAATTTCTACTTTTCTATGATTTGAGTCCGGTTTATGGTGTTACTGACACTTCACTGTTTAACAGCTTTAAAGGGCAGACTTTTGTTTTTTCTTCAGGTATAGGTATACAGCTGCTTGCATGAGGAATGCAATTAACTATCGTAAGTTTATTTTGGCTGTTTGGAAGTGGTCTGTCTACTTTGTGTTGGAGCACTTCACAAAAACGTGTCAAGATGTTTGTATGGAAGTTATCTGTGTTTTAGGCATGAGAGTTAAGCCTCAAGG
>VYZW01053835.1:27556-39052 GCA_013401315.1 Balaeniceps rex | reverse complement strand
CAGCTTTTACTGACTGCTCTCTCCTTCCTCCCTCTCCCCATGAATTATCAAACTCATGTAGGTAGAAATGGAATATCAGAACAGAATTCTGAGACTGGCTGTGTGATGCCATTTTGAATTTCACATATCAAGGTGTTACTATAGTGATGGAGGTAGGGGCATGAAGAACTATACAGGTATCTATTTGTAAAGATAGTGTTTAAAACAATTTAGAATGTGCTGATACATTGGAAAGATTCATTGTTCAAGGACCCAAACCAGAAGTGTTTCTACACAAGAATACATAATCTGCTTTAAGCAACATTAAGAATGATTAATGTAAGATTTACATATTGAATTCTTTTCTCTGCCCTTCTTCCTTAGGCGTGGTATTTTTGTTTGGCAAAGTTTGGATGGAATCTGCAAGCACCTATGTCAGCTGTAGTGTGACAGTGAAAAATATTGAGAGAACTGTTTATCTACTGCCACGTGAAACAGTAAGCATATCTTTTAAGCATGTCAAGCATAAGTACCTTTCATTCTGCTTATGGCAGGTTATGGATTCTAGTAGTGTATTTATGGGAACTGTTGAAGCCAGTGTTGTCTGATGTAGCTGGTAAAGTTAAGTGCAACGTATACATGGTACATCACATGTGAGATGCAGAGCAGAGCGTTGCTGCTTCTCCCCTGACCATAACAACTGCAGACAAATTGTTACCTTTAGACTTGCTGCTTAGGAAATAAATTTGTCTTGAAGTATTATTAGAAAACTTAGTGCTTTCTAAACACTCTGTTTCAAATAATATTTTTATTAAATTTGGGTTTTATTGGCTGATTGGATTGTAGTTTTCCCTTGAAGAGGAGATACATGATTCATAACAGCAAAGCAAAATTCAACTTAATGGTCATGTCTGCTGGCATTTTTTGTTAATTTGTAAAACCTGACTTCTGTTTTTGAGGAAATCGACCTGTCCACTGGCAGAGAGACGGAGACTCCAGTAACTATAATGAGTGTTTTCAAAGAATTTAATGACTGCATTTCACCAAAGTACAAGATCATGAAGTTCAAATCCAAGGTTTGTCTAGAAGCATCCTGTTTGGTCATTTTCTCTTGTTCTGGTTTGTAAGGTGGGAAGTCTGTTGAAACACTATCCAGTGGGGGAGGTTATGCTGAAATGCAAATATATAAGTCCTGACATGTGTAAGTGTACGTGCTTGTAAAAAAACATCCCAGTGTCTTCCCAAATATCCATACTACTTTAAGAACAGTAAATCTGCAACATGATTGTTCCACTAGAAGTTTAAACATACTGCTTTTGAAAATATTCATTAGTTTCTTTGAAGCTGGGTTGAATGTCAGAGTGTCTCTCTTGCTTGTTGAGCTATTTTGGATAATACAGAACAGATAGAAGTTCTGATACCTAAAGCCTGGGTATCAGCTCATGGTGTCAAAGCTTAAAATGAAAGATTGTGTTGTCCAGTGGATGGGTCAGTGCACTGGGATTAGACTGTCTTTGCATTTGACCAAGTGTCATATTGAACTTGATCTCTTGGCATGTTTCATCCTTCTTCTGACCTTTGCAGACTTATCTTTTTAGAATGCGTGCTGTTTGGAGCATGCGTTGTGATAGTGCATTAATACAGGAGGTAGCAAGTTGTGAGGACTGTCATCCAGTCTTGAAACTTAAGCTGTTCTGGGCTTACAGTTATGGGCAATAGTCTTATAGTGGTGTTTTGCTGTGTTCTGTTTGCTCAACAAATCCTTAAAAGAACATTGGAAAAGCAAAATGTTGCTATAATGGAAACTTTGCACATACAGTAATATAATACTTGTCATAACTCTGCAGGAAAAGAGCTGATATCTCTGATAGTGTTGCAGATTTGGACTGAATTAGTTTGCTAGTGTGAGAAAGCTTTCTTGTTCATTTACAGAGAGCATTTGTCTTTTGGGGGGGGGAGGCGGGGAGTTTGTGCGGGGGGAAAGGTGGCTAACATGCAAGTTAGAGGAAAAGATTTGTTCAGAGTGAAGTGCTCAGAAACTTTTCTGTTTCTTGAAGTAAGATGTCATTACTCTGGCAAAGCTGGCTTTTGTTGTAATTACTGGGTGGTGTGGAATTAGTTGTAACTTTTCCCAGGCTGGCAATCTTGTTACTTCATAGGATTTGTTCCTGAATAGTTGATCAGGAAATGGGATGGCAAGTAAAAATGCAGGAAGAATGGAATTTAACAATATGTAAATGAGGGAAAATAAAAAGAAGTTCATATGGTAATTCAGGTTGGAAAGACCCTCAGGAGGTCACCTAATCCAAAGCTAGAGTACTTCAGAAAATTTAAGTTGTTAAAGTGAAAATGTGAACGGTGTTTCTCAAATGGCAAATTCATGCAAGAAATGACATCTTTTCATCAACATGTGGCATTATTTACATCATTCAGGGAAACATGCACGCTTCATTAGAACTTTGTAAAACTTGTTATTGTTTTGTTCTAGCTTATTTTCTCTCTCAAAACTGATGCAAATTCAGCTTTTTCAGTTTTATCAGTGTTATTTCTTGTATATTTGATAACTTAGTCATTATGTATGGGGATCAGAAAGGAATGAATTTAACAATAGGTAAAAAACAAGTTTGTAATAGCTCACTGTTTGAAGATCCTTNCAATTCTTCATTAAAAGAGAGGATACAAACACTTGTACTCTAGACATGGAAGGAGGGGGAAAGGCCTTTGAAAAGACGCAGATCTGCCAGCAAAATCTTAGGAAACCTCCACCTGTTCCATGGTGTGCTAAGGAAGAATAGTGTGAGTGAGGTAATGGAGTAATATAGTTTAACCTTCAAAGATGGCTTTTAAAAATCAAGGTAAACCATATGCATGAAGTATTTGAACTGTTATTTCTGATGTAGATCAAATCTAATCAAATTTTTACAGAGCTCGGGATAAAGGACCCAGCTGTGTTGTCTGGACACATGACTACAGTGCATCTGGGGTCCTTGGGTGTAACACAGGAGCGATCCCTGGCAGGAATAGGGAAGTAGCAGCACTAAGGTACTGTTCAGATCTTAGCTAGAATATTATAACACTTGATCACCCTGATGAGGAAAGATTAACTCAAGCAACAACATGTACAAAAGATGCTAATTGGAAGGATGAGACAAAAGCAGAATCAGTTATATGAGAGAGAACTATGAAAGAGCTTTAATTTTTTTTTAGCCTAGTAAAGTGAAGAATAATGACAAGACCTTTTTGCTCTCTAAAAAACACTGAAAGGGGATGAGCAGCAAGAAAGCTATTTAAAGGACAGTTTTAGCAAAAGAACAAATTTATAAATTTTAATTCATGAATAAATTAGGCAGGATAGTTGGAGATGCAGAGAAGCTCTGGAGTAACCTACCAGAAGTGTTTCTAAACAGTAAGAATTCAAATTCTGTTTGAATTCATCAGACTCCCCAGTAAACTGAATTTTACTAACATGGTAAAAGGCTATCCAGCTTTATTTTGCTGGCATAATTTTTCTGCTGATTTTGATAGTTACTGCCTCCTGGAAGGGTTTAATGAGAACTGGAGCTAGCAGGAGGGTATGGTACTAGTAATGTGGGGGATAAGAGAAAAGATAGGATTGGAGAGCAGGGCTGTTCATCGGGCCTTTGTAGGACTATTCAAGGAAAGTATTACAGTAACTCAGCTATTCCAGCTTAACACAGAATTGACTGAACAAGTGGCACCAAATCTGTCCAGGCTTACATCTCTGCAACAGGGGGTCCTTTTGCTGCCCACAAGATAATTGCGGAAGTAGTGGGGTTGTCCCATTACTGCGTCTTCCTTTTCTTTTGTTCCTCTCTGAGAGACCTCAATTTGCCTGGTTAGATACCTTATTCATCTCTCTTTTCATAAGGAGTCATCATCTTTCTTTTCATTGCAGTCATACCACCAGAGATGATGTGGTGTTATACAGCCCTTGCATCTATGTTTCCGTAGGGGTGTGCAGGACTCTCAAATTGAAATGGTGGTGGCACTCAGCTGAGTGAATGCTCCAAAAAAGTGATCTTCACACAGTTGTGACTGTGTGGTTAAGACCTAATTTGCTTTAGAAGAACTCCCCTGTTCTGTGATGTGCAGCCAGTGTTCCACTACTGTGGTGTTAAGGGTTGGTGTTTTGAAAGATTTTTAAAAGGCTGATGGCAATATTGCTCAGGTGGGCAGAGCACTCGTGAGCAATGCATTCAGAATAACACAAAGTCTCAGTTTTGGCATAGTACTGTGAAACTGAGAAACTCTTACTCTTCCGTCATTAGTTGGAAATCAGAAAGGTTAGTAGTGTACCTGCCATGCATCCAAAGTTCTTTTATTCAGAATACCCAGTTTTGTGAAGATGCGGAGAAAGCCAGTATTTATACACTGAGACAAGTTGTTATATGTGTGTGCGTGCACGTGCATCTTGGCCTTGCCAGCACCAAACTTTGTCCCTGCGAACAGATACACTTAAGCCATATCACTTCCTCCTGCACCTGCTGCTAATTGTAGCTTCAATGGGTTGCACTGCTGCCAAGTTAGCAAGTCTTCACAAATCAATTTGAAAGCAGCCTTACTCCACTTAGGAACTTAGCAGCTAATCACTGCTGCTCATTTCTGCTCTCTGAAGGGCCACTTGAAGGGCAGATTACTCTGCAGCAAAGCATTCATTCACTGCAGTTATGACCAGGCGCTTGTGTAATTGAGCTGAGCTCTGTGGAATAACGCAGATGAATCACTGCAGCATACTATTTTTACACTATGTTCAGCTTGTGTTTGCAACAAGAATGTTTGAAGCCTGAGAGGGTTTTTTAAATTAAAAAAAAAAAAAAGGAGGGGGGGCACCGGTAACGTGTGCTAAAAGCAGTGCATCACCATCTGTTATGTTACAGCCATGATGTGCTGCTTGTGTGAGGTGCTGCTTTGGCTCAACAGTTCAGATCGACATTTGCATGCTAATTTGTAATGCTGTTCTGACTTCATAGTGGTGCTCTTGTACCAAGTTATATTACTCTCTTCTGCTTCCATGTAGCTGTTGATGCCATAGTTGTCTCTGGATTTGCCTTCTTCCTATTTATAGCAGAGGGCCCTCTCATCTCCTACCCAGGCTTTGCAGTCTTAAAACTGTGTTATGAGAAGTAGCAAGCTTAACTGCTCACTGTAGTGCTCTGAGGGAGCTATTGCTGATACTGTTAATTTAAGGAGAAAAAACCAACCACCCAACCCAAAAACCAAATAACTTTGAATTTACTTAACTGTGCATTTTTGTTTATTTGTAAATTATATTCCAATTTATAGTGACTTTGTTTTTTCTTATTAAACTTACTCTAGTGGTATGTTATGCTGACTCCATGTATGATGTGCTGAACTTAGTGCACTATCCAGTGAAAATATGCTTTTTAATTTAAGGAGCTCTAGGAATTCTTGTAGTAAGGGTAATGTTCTAGCATAGTTATGGTATAACATAATAACAATAATATATAACAGTGGTGTAGATGATTTATGAAGTATTACAGGGCAGAGCATACATATTACAGGGTAGAACGTGGCATTTCAGCAGGTACCATAGTGTTGTCGCACAGTATATTGTAATTATTTGGAGAATGAAGGTAGTTATTCTTAGAAACTGACAAGCTGTGCATGTTGTGGAAAATCATTATTGTTCTTGAAGAAAGCAGAAGTGATACTTAACTTTCAGTAAAGTTGTACTGAACTTGAGCCTGCTTTAACTATCTTTGTTAGAGATACGTAAACAAACTTGACTACTTTCTAGTAAAACCCAAGTCGCTCAAAATTTAAAATAAAATACTGTCATAGAAATGATTCTGTCCTAAGCATGTAATAAAGTAAGCGGCTGGCAGATGGTTGGAAAATCAGCTCTCTTGGGTGCCTCTCTGAAGTGTCAGTACACTAAAGCGTGTAGTATAAAAGGAGGAACTGTGTGCAGTTACAGGGCTACGATCTCATTGGGATCATGGACACGTGGTGGGGTAGGATGTGGTTAAGAAGGACAGGCTGGAATGGCAAGGTGATGGAGTCCCTTTTACATGTCAGAGCAATGGGAATGCATGGAGCCTTGCCTAAGGATGGGCAAAGAGAGCGTCAAGAGCTTATGGGTCAGGATTAGAGGGCAGATAAATGTAGGTGACCTCATGGTGGAAAAAGGAAAGCCAAAGCCCACCTGGAGTTGAATCTGCTGAGGGAGGCAAAGAGCGCTAGGAAAGGTTTCTATAGGTACACAAGGCCTAGGGGAAAATGTGGGCCTGCTCCTGAAAGGGACAGGGAATGTGGTGACAAAGGGCATGGAAAAGGCTGACATATTCAATGTTGTCTTTACTGCTAAGTCCAGCCTTCAGCAATCCCTGACGCCAAGAGACCAGAAGGAAAGCCTGAAGCAAAGAAGACTTGTCCTTGGTGAAGGAGGATCAGGTTATGGAACATTTAAACAAATGTTTAATTTAAAACAAACCTAAACCAAACAAAAATTTAAACAAACCTCACAGACACAGGTGCATGGGACCTGATGGGATGCAGCCATGAGCATGGAGGGAGCTGGCCAATGTCATTGTGAGGCCACACTTGATTATCTTTAAAAGGTCACGTTGATCAGAGGAGGTTCCTGAGGACTGGAAGAAAGCAGATGTCAAAGCTATCCTCAAGATGGGCAAGGAGGAGGAAATTCCAGGGAACTAGAGGCTGGTCAGCCTCACCTCAAGCCCTGGGAAGAGGTGATGGAGCAACTAATTGTGAAAACAGCTGTTTTCCAGATACAAAGCACAAGAAGGTGCTTGGGAGTGTTTGGTGTGGATTTACAAAGGGGAAATCATGCTTCACCAAGCTGGTAGCCTTCTGTGAAGAGATGACTGGCTCGGTGGACAAGGGGAGAGCAGTGGTTGTTGTTTATCTTGACTTCAGTAAGGCTTTCAACGCTGTCTACCATAGCATCCTCAAAGACAAACTGATGAAGTACAGGCTAGGTAAGTGGACAGCAAGGTGGACTGAAACCTGGCTGCACTGCTGGGCTCCAAGGGTTGTGATCAGCAGCACATAGTCCAGGCGGAGGCCAGTCCCTAGTGGCATACCCCAGGGGTCGACACTGGGTCCAATCCTGTTTAGTGTCCGTGTTACTGACTGGGATGATGGTGCAGAGCGCCCACTCAGCATGTCTGCAGACAATACGAAACCAGGAGGAGTGGCTGCTATACCAGATGGGTGTGCTGCTGTTCAGAGAGACCTCGACAGGCTGGTGACCTACAGGAATCTCATGAAGTTCAACAAAGGGAAATAACGGGTCCTGCACCAGGGAAGGAATAACTCCAGGGACTCTGGGACTGACCGGCTGGAAAGCAGCTTTGCAGAAAAAGACCTGGTCATCCTGGTAGACGTGAAGTTAGACAAGAGGCAGCAATGTACCCTTGCGGCAAAGGTGGCCACGGACAGCCTGGGCTGCATGAGGCAGAGCCCTGCCAGCAGGTTCAAGGGAGGTGGTCCTTCCCCCTTTACGCAGGCCTGGTGAGACACGTGTGGAGTGCTGCCTTCAGCTGAGCTCCCCGTTACGAGAATAGTGCGCACGTGCTGGAGCCAGTCCAGCAAAGGACCACAAATATAATTACGGTGCCTGGAGCATCTGTCACGTGAGGGGAAGCTGGCAGAGCTGGGACTGCTCAGCCTGGAGAAGAGAGGGATTGGTGGTGCAAATCTTATCATTGTGTATAAACACCTGACGGGCAGGAGTAAAGACGACTCTGTCAGACTCTTCTCATTGGTGCCCAATGGAGGACAAGAGCAATAGGTACCATTTGAAACATGTGAAATTTATCAGAACATGAAACACTTTTTTACTATAAGGGAGGTCAGGCACTGGCCCAGGTTGCCCAAAGAGGCTGAGGAGTCTCCATCCTTAGGGATATTCAAAACCTAACTGGAGAGGGCCCTGAGCAACCTGCTCTAGTTGACCCAGCTCTGAA
Organism: Balaeniceps rex; assembly: GCA_013401315.1. Taxonomy (NCBI): domain Eukaryota; kingdom Metazoa; phylum Chordata; class Aves; order Pelecaniformes; family Balaenicipitidae; genus Balaeniceps; species Balaeniceps rex. The sequence continues at coordinate 31,100 of VYZW01053835.1, read as the reverse complement.
CAGGCGGCTAGACTAGAACAATCTCTGGGGATGCCTTTCCATCTCAGCCATTTTGTGATTTTTGTGGTGATCTGCAAACACCAGTTCTCATGAGTATTGTCTGAAGCCTGTGGATTTACAGAACGTTTCCAAGTTTCCTTAGCTACTAAGCTTGTATGTTTTTTGTATTGTAATGGTTAGTATACTTTTAAGTCAACTCTGTAGAAACTCTTCATGCTAAGAAAACCTAAAGAGATTAAATACAGGTACTAAACCATTCTTACTATCTTTAGATGGTTATAATGAGTTGTGGAATTGGTGATATATGATCAAGCCCATGATATTTGAGATGTACGTTTTGGCTGGCCATTATTTCATTAGTTTTCTTGTTGGACAGAAGGAATATTCAATTGTGAGATATTGAAAAAATAATATATTTGTCTTATATAGAAAGTGGAAAAATATTATGCTTTTGAGATCCCGGATGTTCCAGCAAAATCTGAATACTTAGAAGTTAAATATTCGGTGAGTATAATTAATCTGATGAAAGACCATAACCTGCTTTCTTACCTAATTAAGAATTATATGATTTTACTAAAAAAAAAAAAAAAAAATTGCAGGATTTAATCTTTAGTAGCTAGTGGCTGTACCTCTGTTGCAGTGTGTAGTTAGTTGCTCATTGTCTTGTAATTAAAAAAAAAAAAAAAAAGAGGTTAATACCTAAGCTTGTGGCTTTTTTGTTATCATTTGTATGTTGTTAGTCCTTATCAAAAACAGTTCATTACCAGGTAACATGTTGATTTGTTAGCGTTAACTCTATTTGTGTAAATAAAGCATGAGGGGAAAAAAATACTACTACTACTGCATTCCTCCCACCTTCTCCCCCAACTATAATTTGCTTACTGATTTACAACAATCTGTATTCCCAATTATCCTGCTTTATTTTTTATTGCCTTGCCACTGAATCAACTAATCAGCCAAACAACCCTTCCGCTGTACTGGATCAGGGCCCGAAGTACTGCAAGATGTTTTAAATTACTTAGTATCTTTAAATGTTTTGTTGAATCCATGTCTAGAATGTAGCTGATATCTCTGCTTATATGGCTGTTGCAAATAGCAGTTGGGTGAGAAAGACTTTTGTTGAAAAGTTGTAAAATTGAGCAGCAGAGATGAAAAAAAATTCCCATGAGAACATCAGTAGCTATTCTTAATTAGCAAAAATACTTGATTTGGTTTCAAATGTTAGAGACTCGGCAGTCTTAAACCTATTTCGTCAGTTGCTGAAATAATGCCTTTTTAACCCTTTTTTTAATACTAGTTCTAGGTGCAAAAGCAGCATCCCGTAGAGATTTGCTAGCTATCTCAATTTTTTCTTTAGCTGTGCAGAAACATTTTATCCAATCTTACATGACAGACAAGACTAAAGCTGTAACTATCTAATTACGTTTACAACAGGAGCAGTTTCTGTATTAAAATGGTCATGGAACATTGTTGTAGTCTTGGCTGATGATAATATTTCTCTCTTACATCCAGTATGGATGAAGAACTTTTGCTTCGGTGCATTTTTACGTTACTGTCCTGATTTTGTTGTGCACTTATTTAAGTTGAGTCAATAGTGTAATTTCTTCAATTACTGTAAGGTATTATGGGTGAAGGCTTTGCTTGTGGGATATTACAGTGATTTCAGGTGTTGCGTAGTTTTGTTAAGGTGCTATCTGAATATAGTGTGTCAACCTTGAAGACTTCTGTGGGGTGAAATGATTCACTGCTTTCTGTTACTTGTTAGGCTGAATGCCCTCGACTTCCCCAAGAACTGAAAGGACAAACATTTTCACACGTATTTGGAACTAACACCTCTAGCCTGGAACTTCTCTTGATGAGTAGGAAGATCAAAGGACCGTGCTGGCTGGAAATAAAAAATCCACGTATGGTGGTTTGCATGTGAAATGCTTGGTTGCTGGAAAACACACATAATCATAGATTGGAGGGAGGAGGGGAATTTTAAATTGTACTGATAAATTATCATTTTGTAAATTAACTTTGCAATTTATCTGTGTAGTTTGCATTATCTAGTACAAATTGTAACTTATTCCTCCTTTTTTTGAGTGAGAGCTCTATCTATATAAAGTTGCACACTGTACAGGTGAGATTATAACTTTGAATGGCAGTGAGAGGGAACTGTGCAGTGCCTAGCAGCTACTCCTTGGTGCATATCCTAAAGCCACATATACTGAGCTAAAGTTAGTTTCCTAGAAATTTATTCCTCTTTCTTCTCTTGATAACTTAAGATTTGTGGTTTTTTTCTGCAAATGTGTCTTTTTAAGAACAAACTGCTGCTAGATGGCTTTTTTATTTGTGTGTTAGTTTTGTTTTTTTTTTTTTTCTTTCCTGGCACGTAGAAAAGCTTGTGGTGCAGAGCTTTTTTAGTTTGAAATCCTTTCTGCCTCACGAGTGGCATGCGCCACTTACAGGTGGTTATGCCGCCGTATTTTGGCTTGGTGAGAGCCTTTATTCAATGTGTGCTGCATATTCCCAAGAGCGTAGGGAAGTTGATCATACTCAACAAAAGCCATATCTATTAGTGCAATCTCCTTGGGGCACTTTGAATATAGAATTGATAGTGTTGAACGCTGACACCAGGAGGATTCTCCTCTTCAGCACCTCGCTCAGTCACTGGCAAAGCTGACACCAGTAAGGATTTTGAGCTGGAATAGACAAGACAAATCCCTGACTGCCATAAGACGGATTAGCTCTGATGGGTTTTCCACCAGACATTGTCAAACATCAGTGTACTTCCTGGCACTGATTTTAAAGGCCTAAGGGTGGCTTTTCATCTGCACTTTTCACCGAAGAATTGACCTCGTATTTCTTTGGCATTTTCTTTCTTCACCTTAAAAGACTCCAGAGCTGTTTTGTTCCTCATATCCATTATGACAAATGTTATGGCAATGATAACTAACAGTTCTGGCAGTATTCAATTTTTCTTAATGCTGGTGTGCGTTTTCTCCCCTTAGACTACCTTGCCTGAGCTCAGATACTGATTCCAGCCCAGAGTTAAATGGTAAACTAAGGGAGTTCTTTTTTTCCCATTCCCTTATCTCCGTTACAGCCTCCAGGTTCCAGAGAGAGTCTGTATCTTGATTTCAGAATTGCTCATTTCAAAACTGTGGCATGCAACTCTGTTGCAAACTGTCTGTTAAGCTGGCTAGTTATATTTATGCAAATTTCTGTAGGCATTGCGCTGGATTTTGTGCCCCAAAGCTGGGTTTTATGTGTGTGTCTAGTTTACCAGAAGGTTCTTGTGTTCTTGTGTAGCTTCCCTTCCACGCTTCCCATAGAGGGTCTCAGGGATAAGAAGTATACCTGGAAGGTTTAGAATAAGTGAGTCTCAAACCATTTGATCAGACTCTTACAACTTCTCCAAAAGCTGTCATCGCTATTCATAATGAAAGCTGTCTTTGCGGTTTGAGTCTCAGTGCTACGTAGCACCAGAGCTTTTCTAGAGCAGAGGTCTCCAAACTTACTAGATTGTGCACTCCTGTCAGTAAAAAATTGAGCATGTACC
>VYZW01053829.1:0-16959 GCA_013401315.1 Balaeniceps rex | reverse complement strand
CCCCAAGGCTAGGCTCCTCCTGGGGTCAGCTCCTCCTTTATTGGGGTCTCTGGGACGGGATGTGCACCCCCCCCGGTCCCACTGCGGCCGCAGCCGGGCCACCCGTGCCGTGTCCCCCGCAGCACCCTACACGTGGGTCTCCTGCAGCAGTAGGTCGGTGGCGGTGCTGGGATCAGGGGGGTCCCGGGGGGGGCCCTCCCCGTCCAGCACTGCCGACAGCGCCTGGGGGGCTTCTGCCTTGCCCGGGGGCTCTTTCCCGGGGGTTTTGGCGCCCGTGGGGGACACCGAGGACGTCTGCTTCGCGATGTCCCACCACAGCACACCCGGGGGCAGCCGCGTCCGCTTGGTCGGCCCTGCCAGAAAGGGGGTGCCATGGGGAGGGGCTGCGGGGGGGACATGGACACCCCGGTGCTGGGTCACGTCCCCGCCCGGCCCCCAGCCTCACCTGGCAGGGAGCTGAGCAGGACCCCCGCCACCACCGTGGTGAGGGTCCCCAGCGCCCCGTAGTACAGGTAGGAGATGGCGTAGAAGTCACCCACGATGGCCGGCCTGCGAGGGGAGGGGGTCAGGGACCGGCAGAGACAACGGCGTGACGTCACAAGGAACAGGGAAAGTGGTGTGATGTCACAAGGAACGGGGAAAGTGGCATGACATCACAAGGAACAAGGAAAGTGCTATGACATCACAAGGAACAAGGACAGTGGTGTGACATCACAGTGAACAGGGAAAGTGGTGTGATGTCACGAGGAATAAGGGAAGTGATGTGACGTCACAAGGAACAAGGAAAGCAGCATGACATCACAGTGAACAAAGCAAGCAGTGTGACATCATAGCAAGCCACCCGCGCCCCCATACCCCCCCAAGGCGCCATTCCCCACCCCGCCCAGGCCGTCCCCCCTCACCGTGCCGGGGCCAGGGGCTCCTGGCAGCAGGGCAGGGGTCCCAGGAGGACGGTGCGGTTGGCGCCAGCGGTGCGGTTGTACAGCGGGCAGAGGGCTCCGGAGGCGGGCAGCACCCCCATGGCGGCGGCGCTGGGGGGGTACAGGGTGCCCCCCACGGCCACCCAGAAGGAGAGGGCGAAGCCGGCGCCCAGGCCCCCCAGCACGCCCTGCGGCAGAGGAGAGGGGTCCGCACAGCCGGGGGGAGGGGGCTGCGGCGGGACCCCCGCCCCCCCCACCCCCCCGCGGGACTCACGGCCGTGCTGCACATCGGCAGGAACATGCCCAGGACGAAGGCCCCCAGCAGCGGGCCGCTGATCACCCCCATGACGGTGAAGGAGCCCTGGAAGGCGGACGGAGAGCCCTGCCCCACCGCCCCGGCTCGGGGGCTGCGGGGGCTGCGGGGGCTCGGGGGGCTCGGAGGAGGAGGAGGACGGTGCTTGGCTCTGCCCCAGACCCCCCGGCTGCTGCAGCCCAGCCGGCTCGAGGGCTCTCGGGCAGCCAGCGGCGTGTGGCCGGGTCCCGCTCGGCCAGGCAGAGCCGGGGGGGCAAGGGGCGGGGGGCAGCGGGGCAAGCTCAGCCCCGTGCCGGATCGGGCCCGGCGCACCGGGGCTCACCTGCAGCACGCCACCGCCCAGCAGCGAGGCCAGAGCTGCCACCATGATGCAGGAGGTGCCGTAGATGAAGGCTGCGGGGGAGACGGGACAGGCTCAGCGGCACGGCAGGGCACGGCACGGCATGGCACGGTGCACTGCAGCATGGCATGGCACGGCACAGCATGGCACAGCACGGTACGGCACGGCACAGTGCAGCACAGCGTGGCGTGGCACAGGACGAGGTAGCATGGCGTGGCACAGCGCGGCACCGTGCAGTGCACCATGGCACGGCACGAAACAGTGCCGTGCAGCATGGGATGGGGTAGCATGGCACGGCGTGGCATGGGGTGGCACGGTGCAGTGCAGCACGACACGGCATGGCACAGCATGGCATGGCACGGCATGGCATGGCATGGGATGGCACGGTACAGTGCGGCACGGCATGGCATGGCATGGCATGGTGCAGTGCAGCACGACGCGGCATGGCACGGCATGGCACAGCATGGCACGGCACGGCATGGCATGGCATGGGATGGCACGGTACAGTGCGGCACGGCATGGCATGGCATGGCATGGTGCAGTGCAGCACGACGCGGCATGGCACGGCATGGCACAGCATGGCACGGCACGGCATGGCATGGCACGGCATGGGATGGCACGGTGCAGTGCAGCACAACACGGCATGGCACAGCATGGCACGGCATGGCACGGCATGGCATGGGATGGCACGGTGCAGTACGGCACGGCATGGCATGGTGCAGTGCAGCATGACACGGCATGGCACAGCATGGCACAGCACGGCACGGCACGGCACGGCATGGCATGGGATGGCACGGTGCAGTGCGGCATGGCACGGCATGGCACGGCACGGCATGGGATGGCACGGTGCAGTACGGCACGGCATGGCATGGCACACCATGGCCCCCGTCCCCACTCACACAGCCCCTTGGAGATGAGGGTCAGCCTCTGCGGTGACAGCGTGGGCAGCCTGGGCTTGACGAGGTCCTCGACGGTGACGGCCGCCATGGCGTTGATGCTGGTGGAGGCGGTGCTGGGGCGCGGGCAGGCGGCAGCGCTCAGCCCCGACGCCGACAGCCTGCGGGGTGGGGGGGCAAAGCCCCCTTCTGCGGGGAGGTTTGGGGTCCCCTTGGGGCGAGGGGTGCCCCATCCTCACCTGAGGGTCCCGCTGTAGGCACAAGCCAGGAACAGCCCCGGCACCCCCGGGAACGTCTCGAAGATGTCAAGGACCAGGTAGGGCACATACTGCGGGGGAGGCGGCTGCGTGGGGGCGGGCAGCACCCCGGGGGACCCCAGCCCCACAGCGGGGCTGAGACAGCGACCCAGGGGTCCCGGCCCCTCCGACCCTCTCGCCCTTCCACCTCACTGCCCTCAATTTGGTGCTTGAGAGGGCAGAGCCGGCGGGGGCCGGTACCTGGTCCGGGGCTGAGATGTAGCCGGCGAGGAGGGGATCGCAGTCCTTGTACAGCGCAAACATCACAAGGCCACAGCCCACCGCGCTGGAGACGATGCAGAAGAGCCCCACTTGATTCACCAGCAGCGCCCTGCAAGCACAGGGTGCGAGCGCACGCGGCTGAGCAGGGGTGCAAGGTCCGTGCAGGGGCCGTGCAAGGGTGCAGGGGCCGTGCAAGGGTGCAAGGTCCGTGCAAGTGTGCAAGGTCCGTGCAAGGGTGCAGGGGCCGTGCAAGTGTGCAAGGGCCGTGCAAGGTCCATGCAAGGGTGCAGGGGCCGTGCAAGGGTGCAGGGTTTGTGCAAGGTCTGTGCAGGGGTGCAAGGTCCATGCAGGGCTGCAGGGTCCACGCAAGGGTCCGTGCAAGAGTGCAGGGTCCACCCAAGCGTGCAGGGGCCATGCAGAGGTGCAGGGTCTGTGCAGGGGTGCAGAGGCCATGTAAGAGTGCAGGGTTCATGCAGGGTCCGTGCAGTGGTGCAGGATCTGTGCCGGGTCCGTGCAGGGGTGCTGGGTCCATGCAGGGGTGCAAGGTCCGTGCAAGGGCGCAGGGCTTGTGCAGGGTCTGTGCAGGGGTGCAGGGTCCACGCAAGGGTCCGTGCAAGAGTGCAGGGTCCACCCAAGCGTGCAGGGGCCATGCAGAGGTGCAGGGTCTGTGCAGGGGTGCAGAGGCCATGTAAGAGTGCAGGGTTCATGCAGGGTCCGTGCAGTGGTGCAGGATCTGTGCCGGGTCCGTGCAGGGGTGCTGGGTCCATGCAGGGGTGCAAGGTCCGTGCAAGGGCGCAGGGCTTGTGCAGGGTCTGTGCAGGGGTGCAGGGTCCACGCAAGGGTCCGTGCAAGAGTGCAGGGTCCACCCAAGCGTGCAGGGGCCATGCAGAGGTGCAGGGTTTGTGCGGGGGTGCAGGGGCCATGTAAGAGTGCAGGGTTCATGCAGGGTCCGTGCAGTGGTGCAGGATCTGTGCCGGGTCCGTGCAGGGGTGCTGGGTCCATGCAGGGATGCTGGGTCCATGCAGGGATGCTGGGTCCATGCAAGGGTGCAAGGTCCGTGCAAGGGTGTGGGGTTTGTGCAAGGTCCGTGCAGGGGTGCAGGGTCTGTGCAGGGGTGGAGGGTCCATGCAAGGGTCCGTGCAAGAGTGCAGGGTCCATCCAAGCACGCAGGGGCCGTGCAGGGTTTGTGCAGGGGTGCAGGGGCCATGTAAGAGTGCAGGGTTCATGCAGGGTCCATGCAGTGGTGCAAGGTCCGTGCAGGGCTGCTGGGTCCGTGCAAGGGTGCAGGGTCTGTGCAGGGGTGCTGGGTCTGTGCAAGGATGCAGGGTCTGTGCAGGGGTGCTGGGTCTGTGCAAGGGTGCAGGGTCCGTGCAGGGCTGCTGGGTCCGTGCAAGGGTGCAGGGACCAGACAGGGGTGCAGGCACGGGGCTCCCCGAGGGGGACAGGCTGGGGTGCAGCCACCCCCCCCACCCCGGGCACCCCCTCGCCCCCGTGCACCGTCCGACGCAGAGCGAGATCCAGACGCTCCCCGCGGCCCCGGGGACTCACATCTTGGCCTCCCTCTCGGTCCTGCAGGCCACGTAGCGCTGGACCTGCGCCTGGTTGACGCCGTACATGGAGAGCCAGACCAGCGTGCCGCCCAGCAGGAAGGTCCAGACCGTGTACCGGCTCCGCGGGTCCGGGTTGAAGCTGGGCGCAGCGGCACGCCGCCGGGGCGGACGGGTGAGCCGGGGCAGGCACCGGGCCCCCAGCGCCCCGGGGCAGGGGGAGGGGGCTCAGCGCACAGCGGGGTAGGGGGACTCACTCGAAGAAGTTCACCCTGGAGCCTTTGGCGGCGATGCCCAGCACCCTGGCGGGACCCCCCACCAGCAACACCCCCCGGATGATGATGGCGAGGAAGCCGGAGAGCATCACGAGGACCTGGAAGACGTCGGTCCAGATGACAGCCTTCATCCCGCCCTGCACCAGATGGAGCCGTGGGTGAGCGCTGGGGACCCCCGGGGACCCCCGGGACCCCCGGGCCTCCCCGCGCCTGCACTCACTATGGTGGTGTAGAAGGTGCAGATGACTCCGGTGGAGAGCAGGGACGCCCAGATGTCCAGACCGGTCACTGAAGGAGACGGGAAGGTGCTGAGCACAGCCCCAGGGTGCAAACGACGCCCGGGGTGGGACGGGGCTGAGACGTCCCCGCTGCAGGGACGGGGACGGGACAGGGAGCAGCCCCCACCGCCCCCCCGCACCTTGGTTGAGGATCAGGGCGGGGGCGTAGATGACGATCCCCGTGTACAGCATCTGCGGGAAGAGGGGGGTCAGCGCCCCGTCCCACCAGCACCGCAGGCGCCGGGCAGGCGACGGATGCGCCGGCGGGGACGGGGCCGAAGCGTGACGGTGCCGCTAAAGCACGGCACGCGGGCGCTGGGCAAACACTGGGGTTTTCACTCAAAACAGGGCTCCCGCTGGGCACTGTTTGCTTTGAGCTGTGGAAAACACGAGCACGGGAACGGGGACGCTTCCCAGGGGTTCAGGGCAGCATCAGCGCGGCCAGATCCAAGCCCTGGCCGGGTGCCACGTCCCCGCCGCCCCCATCCCACCCGTGCGCCGCCGACACGCACCGTGGCCACCACGTACTGCAGGGTCCCGCACAGCCGGACGCTCCTGCTGAACCGCCGCTCCAGGTACTGGGGACAAGGACAAGGGAGCGCGTCGGAGCTGGCCCGGCATTGGGGCACCCCGGGAGCTGTGCGCCGGGGCAGGATGCGTCCCCCCGTGCCCACCTCGTAGGTGCTGGTGAGCCCCAGGCGGTAGAAGACGGGGAGGAAGAGCTGGGCGGTGAGCAGGGTGTTGAGCAGCTGCCCCAGGCACATCCAGAGGAACTTGGCTCCGTACCGGTACGCCTCCGCCGGCACTCCCAGCACCTGGACGGCCGACATGAAGCTGGCCGAGAGCGAAAGCCCCACGGGCAGAGCTGACATCCGTCGTCCCCCCGTGAAAAAATCCTCCGAGGTCTTCTGGCCACCTTTGGCGAGGCCGTGGAAGAGCCCGATGCCGGTGGAGATCAGCAGCATCAGCCCGAAGACCCCGTAGTCCCAGAGGCTGAAGGTGAGCCGCTCCGGCACCCACACCTCCAGGCTCCCCGCCGGGGCCAGCGTGGCGGCTGCGGGGGGGGGAAGCCCCCGGCCGGGCACCTGCAGGCAGGCAGGGATGTGGCACGGGGACGCGGCGCGCACGGCTAGGCCAGGGCACGGCGGCACCGGTGCAGCCGAGTGTGGCGAAACTGGAGGGGGAAAACACTCGATGCAATTATCGACTGATGTTCGACAGGCAGCAGAAAGGACTGAGCACGGAGCGGAGAGCGCGGCTGCCTCCCCATCCCATCCCATCCCATCCCATCCCATCCCATCCCATCCCATCGCGTCCTGTCCCGTCCTGTCCCCATCCCAGCGAAGCTCTGTGCCGAGCGTTCGGCTGCAAAGGGCAAAGCCCAAGCTGCAGCAGGGACGGCCCAAGCTCAGCAGGGAAATTGCCCCAAATACCTCCCGGTTCAGAGCCCGCAGGGAGAGGAGAGCAGCAGCATCCAGTCCGTCCGCTCCGGAGCACGCCGGGCACCGGCTCCGTGGCTCCAGGGAAGCGGCAGCACCCGAAGGACGCAGCCGGGAGGGAGCAATCCCCCCCCAGCCAGCACAAACAGGGAGGGGCAGAGCCGCTGCCGGAGCCAAATTTATCTCCAGCCAAGGCGAGAAAACAAACCAAAGCTAAACCTTTACCCAGAAAAAAGCAGCTCGATTGCAGGCAGCTGCCTGCAGACCGGCAAGGACCCGGTGCTGAGGTGGGGAGGAGGAGCGCGGGGCAGCGCACGGGGGGCTGCCCGGGGGTCCCTGGGGACGCGGGGAGCCCGTCGGGTCGGAGGAGGCTGCTGCGACGTCCTCGGCGGGTGTTGAGGCGTCGGCGGGGCGAGCGGGACTGCGGCGAGGGGCCGGCCGTGCCTCGAGCTCCTCCAGCCTGCGGGGCGGGCGCCGGCGGGAGGCAGGTTCAGGGCGTCGGGGAGGGACCCTCGGCGGGAAGGACGGAGCCGTCGGGGGCCACATCCATAACCCCTTCCCTCCCGCACGCCCTGACGCCGGCTAACCCCGGGCCACCCCAACCGGCGGCACGGCGCTGCGTACCCCGGCGGGCAGCACGGCCGGCGCGGCAGCCGGCCGCTGGCCCTGGGGAGTGCAGGGATGGCTCCGACCATCGGGATACGTGGCACCCGGGCGTGGGGCTGGCCCCGTTTCCTGGTTTCTCAGCACAAACACGGCTTTGTCTCACCCAGCCCCTGGACAGGTTTGGCCCACAGGGATTTCCTCCCCCTGCCCCGAACCCTGGGGACGAGCCTGGGCTTGAGACTGCAGAAGAGCCCCAACGTGGCGGCCAGAGCCGCTGTGGGGGCACCGTCCCCTCCGAGGCATCACAGCGGGGCAGAGGAGGGTCCCTGGTCCCCGGGGTCTTGCTCCAGCCCTGGTGACCTTGTCCCCAACACCCATTCCCCGGGACAGGGCTGGGCAGGCCCCCCCTTCCCTGCCTCGCCCCCGGCGTCGCCTCCTTGCCAAGCTGGCTAGAGCAGCAGAAAGGGGAAAAACAACGAGCGGTGGCTGCTGGGCCCGGCCACATCCGCCAGTGGGTGCGTGCGATGCCGCACAGCACCAGGGCCAGGCACGCACCCAGCCCCACGGCGGCACCCCGGGGCTGGGCTGGCCGGGGCAGGACCGGGGCGAAGGGGCTGAGCCCGTCCCGGCGGGGCCGCATGTGGGGCAGGGAGGGTCCCAGCCATGGGGTGCAGGGGGGCAGCACCCAGCCCCTCGCCCCGCACAGTGGGGTGGGACAGGACGGGGTCTGGGAAGCCCTGGCTGAGCATCGCCCATCCCCGCGGTGCCCACGGCACCAGGAGGCGGCAGGACCAGCAAGGTGCCCGGGTCCGTTGGGGTGCCCGATGGAGAGCCCAGCACCAAGTAGGGTGCCCGGGGCTCCCTGCCCCTTCCCCCCCAAGCTGTTCCCTGCACCCTGGGGTGGCTCCTCTCTGCCTCCCGCCCCGTGCCCCCTCCCTCGCCAGGAAGCCGCCTGCCGAGGAGGCTGCGGGCAGGAAGGAAGTCACCGAGGGGATTTTTTGATGCTCTCCTTCGCTCGCAGCCTCCGAGCAGCCACCTACGCAGCCCAGGAACCCTGGCCCGGCGGCACAGCCCTGCCCGGGACCCGCTCCCCAGGGCCGGAGCACCACGGGCGCCAGCAAGGCTGCTGGCACAGCACCAGGTACCGCACTGGCATGGGGGGCTTTGCCGGGTCTGGCCAGCCCGGCCGGGCGTGGGGATGGAGCCGAGTCCTCCCTGCCCACGCCCGGGAGCGATGCAGGGCATGGGCGCGTGGCCCTGGGCCGGCTGGCGAGGAGAAGCGGCCGTGGGATGGACTGGGGAGGGTGGGTTTATCCACACGCCCAGAGAAACGGCTGCGTGCCTCAGTTTCCCCTTCATCCTTCCCAGGACGGGCTGACCCCAGCCCTGGAGATGCTGCAGCTTTGGCTGTGGGATTTTTCCCCGGGGAGGATGCCGAGAGAAGGGCAAGCGTGGGGCAAGGTCCTGCCTCACACAGGGGGTCGCGCCGGGGCGGGGGGACGGTACCGCCACTGGGGACCGTGCTGCCAGCTGAGCCCCCGCTGTCCTTGCAGCGCCCGCCATGGCCCCGCTGGGCGAGGACACCCCGCTGATCGGGGAGCGCTCCTGCAGCCTCTCCTCCACCGAGACCGGCACCCTCCAGGTGTACCTGTACCACCGGGCGCCCGCCCCGCGCAGCCCCCCCGGCACTGCCGCCGGCATCCTCACCTTCACCTTTGGCGAGTACACGGCTGAGGAGCTGTGCGTCCGCGCTGCCAAAGCCTGCGGTGAGCATCGTCCCCCGGTGCCGGCGGGCTCGGGGTCCCGGCCGTGCCCGTCCTCGGCAGGGGTCACAGCGCTGCTCTGTCCCCAGGCGTGCTGCCCGTCTGCCACCCGCTCTTCGCCCTGGCCACCGAGGATCTCAGCTGCTGGTTCCCCCCCAACCACCTCTTCACCGTCGATGACTCCCGCAGCCAGGTCGTGGTGTACAGGATCAGGTACAGCCCGCGGGGACGCGGCCGTCCCAGCCCGGCTCCCTGGGGAGTCTCTGATGGCTGATAGGGGCTGTGTGCTATGGGGGACATGGTGCTGAGCCCCGTCTGCTCTCCCCATCAGGTTCTTCTTCCCCAACTGGTGTGGGCTGGGGCAATCCCACCGCTTCCAGCTGCTGAACGACCGGGCCAGCCCCGTCCTGGACTACCCCGTCATCGACTACCTTTTTGCCCAGGTGAGCCCTGCCAGGCTGCCATCCCTGTCCCCAACACCTGGGGCCGCGGGGCGAGGTCCCGCATGGCTTCTCCGGCGTGTTGGACCTGTTAAGCTCAGCGTAGTGATGCCCTTCGCCATGCTGGGCTGTGCCGCTCTCCTCCTCCTCCTCCTCCAGCACCCACCAGTCCCTGGTCGCGATGCCTGCGGGACATGGGTCCTCCTGCCTGGCTCAGCTGGAGCTGCTTGTGGGCATCCCACACTGGGCATGGGGCACCCCAGGCTGCTGAGATGGGGGTCACTGTGTCCCCTGGGTGATGCCTGCCCCAGGGATGGAGCTGGCTCCGCTGCCCCCCGGGGGGCAGAGCCCAGGGCAGGATGTGACTCACGTGGGGACGGGGGCACGGGGCTGGGGCCGGAGCCGTCCCACCGCCCCCAGCCAGCCCAGCATGATGGGGGGGCAGCAGGGGCCACCCTGGAAGCTCCCGTTGGCGGCGGGGGGTGATACCTGCCACAGCCTCCTGCCCGGACCGGGGGTCTTGGGGTGTATCAGGTCTGGCTGCAGCATCCCCGGGCAGGAGATGCGCCGAGGGGGGGGCTGGCACAGGGACCCCCCCCCCAGCTTCTGCGCCCTCCCCAGTCCCGCAGCGATTTCATCGGGGGACGCGTGGCGGTGGTGCTGAGCCTGCCCACGCAGGAGGAGTGCCTGAGCCTCGCCGTGCTGGACATGCTGCGCATCGCCAAGGAGAAGCGGCAGAGCCCGAGCGAGGTCTTCAGCCACGTCAGGTGAGCTGGGGCCTGGGGGCCGCGGGGACAGCCCAGCACCCACAGGGACAGCCCAGCACCCATGGGGACAGGCCGGTGTCCCTGGGGACAGCCCGGCACCTGCCGCTGCCTCACCTCCCCATCCCTGGCAGCTACAAGTCCTGCATCCCCGAGCCGCTGCGGTGCCAGATCCAGCAGCACAGCTTCCTCACCCGCAAGCGCATCCGCCGCCGCTTCAGCAAATCCCTGCGGAAGATCGGCGGCTGCCAGACAGACGGACGCTACCTGAAGCTCAAGTACCTGCTGGACCTGGAGCGGCTGCAACGGCGCTGGGCGGAGGAGAGTTTCCATGTGCGCTCACCAGGCTCCGCCACGGACATCGCCATCCATGTGGCCGGCGAGAACGGCATCTCCTGGAGCTGCGGCGGCTCCGAGGTGCGGGCGGGTGGGTGGCTGCGCCGGGGGTTCCCGCGGCGGGGCGAGGTGGGGGGCGCGGAGGCCAGCCCCGGTCATGTCCCCCGCAGAGCCGCCAGCACTTCTGCGACTTCCCCGACATCGCCGACATCAGCATCAAGCAGGCGAGCCGGGAGGGCAGCCCCGTGGAGAACCGCATCGTCACCCTCACCAAGACGGACAACCGGGTGCTGGTGAGCTGGGGAGGCGTGGGGGAAGCCCCGGTGGGGCGGGGGGCCGGGGCTGCTGTGGGGCTGACCCCCCGCCTGGCCCCAGGAGGTGGAGTTCCCCACGCTGCGGGAAGCCCGCTCCTTTGTGGCTCTCATCGACGGCTACTACCGGCTGACGGCGGACGCCCACCACTACTTCTGCAAGGAGGTGGCCCCCCCCCGGCTCCTGGAGGACATGGAGAACCAGTGCCACGGGCCCATCAGGTGGGTGCCGGGACCCCCCACCCTTGCCACCCCCGACCCACGGGTGACGGGGGAAGAAATCACTCGGGTAGGAGCGAGAGGGGCGGCGAGCACCGGTCCCCATCCTGCCCGCTGATGCTCAGGCCACGCCGGTGCGCACCGGCTTTGGGGAGAGCGTGGCGAGGGGTGAGCAATGGGGGTCCCCGGGGTCTCCCCGAGGGCGACCACGCTGCACCCAACCCAGCCCTGCCGTTCGCAGCTCCGAGTTTGCGGTGAACAAGCTGAAGGTGGCGGGGAGCCGCCCGGGGCTGTACCTGCTGCGCCGCAGCCCGCAGGACTTTGACAGCTACCTGCTGACCGTCTGCGCCGAGGTGAGACCGGCACCGGCACCGGCACCGGCACCGGCACCGGCACCGGCTGGAGACCGGGGTGCCGGCGCTGCGCACATCGCGCAGGCTCCCGTGCCGAGTGCTGCGGTGTCACCGGGAGCGGGGAGGGAAACGCGGGGCTGAGACCTGGTGCCCGCAGGGACGGTGCCGCCGGCGGGGCCCTTTGGGACGGGCACGGCCCCGGGGCTGCTGCAGCACCCGCAGGGCAGGAGGGGTGCGGGGGGGCTCCTGGGGGGACCCCGCGCCGCTGAGCCCGGCTCTCGCCCCGCAGACCCGCTCCGGCCAGGACTACAAGCGCTGCCTGATCCGCAGGGACGAGGACGGCAACTTTCGGCTCTCGGGGGTGGCCCGGCCGTTCTGCAGCCTGCGGGAGCTGCTGGGCACCTACGGGCGCTGCGGGCTGCAGGCAGAGGGTGCCCGCATGCGCCTGGCTGCCTGCTGCCCGCCCCTGCCCAAAGGTGACGCCGGGGCGGGGAACAGGGCAGGGCTGGGCACACCCACGGTGGTGTGACGTCACAGAGCGGGTTGTGCAAGGTCACAGAGCGGGTTGTGTGAGCTCACAGAGCTGGCTGTGTGACATCACACAGAGCTGGCTGTGTCACCGTGGAGTGAGCTGTGTGATGTCACAGGGTGGGCTGTGTCACCATGGAGTGGGCTGTGTGATGTCACAGAGTGGGCTGTGTCACCATGGAGTGGGCTGTGTGACGTCACAGAGCAGGCTGTGTCACCATGGAGTGGGCTGTGTGACGTCACAGAGCAGGCTGTGTGATGTCAGAAAAATGAGCTAAGTGACAACACAGAGCAGGCAGTGTGAGGTCACAGAGTGGGTTGTGTGATGTCATGGAGCGGGCTGTGTGACGTCACAGCGCGGGTGCAGCCTGCCCCGGCCGCCCCTCAGTGCTGCTCCCCCCTCCCCAGAGAAGTCCAACCTGCTGATCGTGCGGAGCGGCTGCCCCCGGCTCCCCGGCTCCCCCGCCGCCCCCCGCCGCAGCCTCAACCAGATGATGTTCCACAAGATCGATCCCCAGAGCCTCACGCAGGTACGGGGGGGCCGGGGCACCAGCGGGACAGGGCACGTGGGCAGGGACCCCCCCTGCCAGCGTCGCCCCTCTCGCGGCAGGGCGAGAGCCTGGGCCAGGGCTCCTTCACCCAGATCTACAAGGGCATCAAGCGGGACCAGGGGGAGGACGGGTACTACCAGACCGAGGTGGTGCTCAAGGTCATGGACGGCAGCCACCGCAACTGCTCCGAGGTGAGGCAGCAGCAGCCCCCAAACCCTGCACCGGGGCAGGGGGGGGCCCCACGGCCCCCCCTGAGCCAGGCTCTCCCTGCTCCCAGTCCTTCCTGGAGGCAGCCAGCATCATGAGCCAGCTCTCCCACAAGCACCTGGTCCTGCTGCACGGCGTCAGCCTCGGGAAGGACAGTGAGTACCCGTCCCCCATTGCCGGGCACCACCGTGCCACAGCCGCGCTGCCGGGAGGGCACGCGCCGGACCTGCCCGCGCCGTCCCCCCGCAGGTATCATGGTGCAGGAGTACGTCAGGTACGGGCCCCTGGACCTCTACCTGAAGAAGAACCAAGGTGAGGGCAAGGTGACGACGAGCTGGAAGCTGCAGGTGGCCAAGCAGCTGGCGTACGCCCTCAACTACCTGGTGAGCCGGCTGCCGGCACGGCACCGAGCATCGGTGTCCCGCAGTCCGCGTGTCCTGCAGCTCCCACGTGTCAGCATCGCACAGCTCTCCCGTGGCTTCCATGCATCCCTGTCCTGCCGCTCCAACGCATCCCTGTCCTTCAGCCCCAATGCATCCCTGTCCTGCAGCCCCAATGCAGCCACGTCCTGCAGCCCTGTCCTTCAGCCCCAATGCAGCCCTGTCCTGCAGCCCCAATGCAGCCCTGTCCTGCAGCCCTGTCCTTCAGCCCCAATGCATCCCTGTCCTGCAGCCCCAATGCATCCCTGTCCTGCAGCCCCGATGCATCCCTGTCCTGTGGCTCCTGTGCACCTGCATCCTTCAGCACCCGTGCATCCACGCCCCATGGCTCCCATGCATCCACGTCCCGTAGCCCCCACGCATCCGCATCCCCATGGCTCCCACGCATCCCTGTCGGTTCACCCTGGCTGGCACTGGCTCAGCGCCGCGCACGGGGCTGCGCTGATGCTCCTGGTCCCTCTCTCCTCCCCAGGAGGACAAGAGAATCACCCACGGCAACGTCTCCGCTAAGAAGGTGCTGCTGACCCGGGAGGGGGATGCAGCCAGTGGCAGCCCCCCCTTCATCAAGCTCAACGACCCTGGAGTCAGCGTCACTGTCCTGGCCAAGGAGAGTAAGTGCCTGGGCTGACCCTGGGTGTCGGGGGGTGGCAGGCCCCCCGGCGGGTGCTGAGCGGGGCCGTCCCCCTCTCCCCCCCCAGTGCTGGTGGAGCGCATCCCCTGGGTGGCCCCCGAGTGCCTCAGTGACCCCAAGAGCCTGGCGCTGCCAGCTGACAAGTGGAGCTTCGGGGCGACCCTCTGGGAGATCTTCAGTGGTGGCAACATGCCCGTGAGCCTGCTGGAGCCCCAGGAGGTGAGGCTGCCCCAGCCCGCTGCATCCCGACCCTCCTGCCCCATCTCACTGCATCCTGACCCTCCTGTCCCATCCCGCTGCATCCCGACCCTCCTGCCCCATCCCTCCTGCCCCATCCCGCTGCATCCTGATCCTCCTGCCCTGGCCCGCTGCATCCCGACCCTCCTGCCCCATCCCGCTGCATCCTGACCTTCCTGTCCCGTTCCCCTGCATCCCGACCCTCCTGCCCCATCCCGCTGCATCCTGACCTTCCTGTCCCGTTCCCCTGCATCCCGACCCTCCTGCCCCATCCCGCTGCATCCTGATCCTCCTGCCCCATCCCTCCTGCCCCATCCCGCCACACCTGGGCTCTGCTCACTCACCCACTGCCCGGAGAAGACCACGAGCCGCCTGTCCCACCCCGGGATTTCTCTGCTGGCCAGAGGCTCCGATGACCCAGGTCACACTGGAGAAGGGGCATCGCTGGGGGGAGATGGGCACCCGTGGCACCCGGCGCCGGGGTCTTGCAGGGCTCCGGAGCCCCCCAGCCTCGGTGCGCGGTGGAGGTGGTTGCCGGCACAAGCGCTGCAGGGACTGGCAATAACCAAACCCCCAGCCTACACCCCGCAGCCCTTGGGTGATGCTCAGGGCAAGGGCTTTGCACAGCCTGGTGCGGAGCGTGGGGGCTGCTTGGGGGCTGCTTGGGGGGGGCACGGGGCCAGGCACCCCGCAGCCAGCCTAAGCACCCTCTCCTGCCCTGCAGAAGCTGAATTTCTATCAGAGCAGCCTCCAGCTCCCTGCGCCAAAGTGGACGGAGCTGGCCATGCTCATGGCGCAGTGCATGGACTACCAGCCCTGCCGCCGGCCCTGCTTCCGCGCCCTCATCCGGGACCTCAACAGCCTCATCACCTCCGGTGAGCCCCGGGACGGTGCGGGGGCCAGGCTCTGGACCCTCACGGTGCCCTCACCGCCCCCCTCCCCCAGATTACGAGCTGCTCTCGGACCTGTCCCCCACCGACGTGATGCTCCGGGACAGCTTCTGGGGGTACGAGCCCCTCACCATGTGCCAGGACCCCACGCACTTCGAGGAGCGGCACCTCAAGTACATCTCGCTGCTGGGCAAGGTGAGGGGGGGCAGAGGGGGCCCCGTCCCCCAAAAGTCAGTGCACAAGTTTCTTGCACCCTCCCTTACCTGCATTCGGGGCATGAAATGTCCCTGGATCCAGGGAGGACGCTTTGCCCTCCAAAGCTGAGAAACGCTCGGTTTGTGCCTTCGGCCTCGCCGAAGGTGATGGCAGCACAAGTGCGTGGGATCTGGGGGGGGAACCAGGTGCTGGGGGTCTCTGAGACCCCCCCAAGATACCCCAGCATCCCGCATCCCCGCCCGGCTCTCCTCGGCCAGGGCAACTTTGGGAGCGTGGAGCTGTGCCGCTACGACCCGCTGGGCGACAGCACGGGCGAGCTGGTGGCGGTGAAGAAGCTGCAGCAGGATTCGGCCAAGGAGCTGCGGGATTTCGAGAGGGAGATCCAGATCCTGCACTCGCTGCAGCACGACTTCATCGTCCAGTACCGGGGCGTCTGCTACAGCCGGGGTGAGCACGGCGTGGGGCAGGGAGCGGGCAGGGAGCAGCGCTGCCTGCACCCGGCCCCGGCTCTGCCCGCATCCCGGCCGGTGGGTGATGGATGTGCGTGCAGGGCGGCGCGGGCTGCGGCTGGTGATGGAGTACCTGCCCAACGGCTGCCTGCGCGACTACCTGCAGAAGAACCAGCCCCGCCTGGACCACAGGACCCTGCTCCTCTACGCCTGGCAGATCTGCAAGGTGGGACCGCGGGGGCCGGCGGCAAAGGGGGTCCCGCTCTCCCAGGGTGGGGACGGAGCAACGCCACGGCTCGTGGTCCAGCTGGGATGAGCCCCCCGGGGCTGCTGCTGGGTCCCGGCCCCAGCGAGCGGCTGCGTCCCGGCGCAGGGCATGGAGTACCTGGGGACGCAGCGCTGCGTGCACCGGGACCTGGCCAGCAGGAACATCCTGGTGGAGAGCGAGACCCACGTCAAGATCGGGGATTTCGGGCTGGCCAAGCTGCTGCCGCAGGACAAGGACTATTACGTGGTGCGGGAACCCGGCCAGAGCCCTGTCTTCTGGTGAGAGTAGCACCAGGGCGGGGGATATGGGGCTGCCGGCCCGGCCGGATCCGGTGCTCAGCACCATCCTGCCGGCAGGTACGCGCCGGAGTCCCTGGCAGACAACATCTTCTCCCGGGCATCCGACATCTGGAGCTTTGGGGTTCTCCTCTACGAGCTCTTCACCTACAGCAACAAGAGCAAGAGCCCCTCGGAGGTGACACCCCCCCCTCCCCAGGGCTGGGGTCCCGCTGCCCCCACCCCGGACCCGTTACCTTTGGGATGAGCCCCCCCGGCTGGCCACGGTGGCCCCGCGCTGACGGCCGTCCCCGTGCCCATAGGAGTTCCTCCGCATGATGGGCCCCGAGAAGACGGCACAGATCATCTGCCACTTGCTGGAGCTCCTGAAGGACAACCAGCGTCTCCCGGTGCCGGCCGGCTGCCCCGTGGAGGTGAGAGCCCTGCCCGGGCTGGCAGGGGTCCCAGGGGCCGGTGGGGGTCCTGGGGGCCACCCTGCTCGCCCTGACGGCCCCGTCCCTTGTACCCAGGTCTACACGCTGATGCTGAGCTGCTGGGCTTTCACCCCCGGCACCAGACCCACCTTCAGGGAACTGGCCCCCAAAATCGAGGCGCTGCGGGACGGCCGGAGCAAAGCCCACGGGTAGCCCCCCCCGGCCGGGACCCCAGCCACGAACATCGCTCCCCAGCCCCAGGCAGTGACAGGCGCCCGCACGGCCACCGCAACGCTTCCATACACTTTAACGGCGGCGGGGCGGCAGCGCGGGGGGACGCGGCCCCCATCGTCCCCATCATGCAGGGCGGTCCTGCTCCCCCCTTCCCCGCGGCACGCAGGCCCCCCGCACGCCGCCGCTTGCCTTTCACCCCCCTTCTGCCTGTTGCTGCCCCCGTTGTGGCAGGATTTGAGGGGTTTCTAGTAAAGTTTGTTAAATTTGCCAGCTGGGGTGAG
>VYZW01053825.1:236192-295967 GCA_013401315.1 Balaeniceps rex | reverse complement strand
AGAAATAACATAAAATAAAAAAACTCTTGGGGAAAAAAAAAAAAAAAAAAAAGAGGAAAAGAAGATGAAATTTTTTCTTCCCCAGAAGGGTTTATAATCTACAGAGACAAACAGATGTTATCCCAGTTTACAGATAGGGAAACTTGAGTTATAATTACCATGAAATGACTTAATTCACTATATTTAAAAAAGGAAGGAGGGAAAACAGAAAACTAAAAGCAATGTAGTTGAAGAGGGCAGACTTCAATAAACACTGTAAAATGGTGGGCGAGATCTCCTCGGAAACAAGTTGAAGTGACAAAGGAGTACAGAAGAGTTGGCAATTCTTTAAAGAAATGACAGTGAGGGTACAATCAGAAGCCATGCCAACATGAAGGAAGGATAGGAAGTGTAATCAGAAAACAATTTGGCTAAAACATGAGTTCTTCAATGACCTGGAGCTAAATAAAATGTACAGGAAGTGAAAACTACATTGAAATACTAAAGACAAGTACGAATGAATAGCATAAATATGTGGGGAAAAATTCAGAAAGGCGAAGGTACAAAAAGAGAGGAAATTACCAAAGGAAGCAAAAAGCTTTCTGTAAGCACATTTGCAGTAAAAAAGAACTCCAAGGAAAAACAGTGGTTCAGTGCTAAATGGAGAGAACAAGCTCCTGCCAGATGACTCCCAGAAAAGTGAAATCTTTTAGTGCCTTTTCTATTTCAGCCTTCACTGGAAAGGTCAGCTATGACTAGACAGTTGATACAACCAAGGGGCAATAACTCAGGTTACAACAGGGGAAGACCAGATTAGAGAATACTTAGATAAGGTAGATGTTTCCAGTTCAGTGGGGCATTAGGAAATTTATCCCAGGATACTTAAAGAACAGGCAGGAACTCTCTCACATGCATTAGTAAATCTCTTAGAGAACTCATGCAAGAAGAGTAGGGTCAGAAGATTGAAGAAGAGCCAGCAGACCACCTATCTGTATGAAGGAGTAAAGGAGGAGCCAGGGAATTATCAGTCTGACAGTCTGACTTGATTCCTGGAAAAATACTGGAACAAATATTCTAACTACTTGTAAGCACCTAGGTGGTAACAAGGAGAGGAGTAGCAGCCAACACAGATTTGTCAAGAACAAATCATGTCAAACCAATCTAATTCCACTCTACAACAGGGTAACAAGCCTTGTGGGTAGAGGAGGAAAAGAAAATGTCATACATCTTGACTTCAGTGAGGCTTTTGACACCATCTCACATAATATTCTCATAAGTAAACTAAGAAAACATGGTCAAGATTAAACTACAGAGAAAAGGCTTGCAAAGCTGGCTGGAAATCTGCACTTTTAGAGTAATTTATCAATGATTTGGTGTCAAAATGGTTGGATTGTATCAGGTGGGAATCACAGAGGTCCAGGTCTACCAAAGTTCGATATTTTCATAAATTATGAGGAAGAAGCGATAAGAATGTGCTTGTTGCATTTACAGATAAAATCAAGCTCAAGCAGGCAGTCTGAAGCTCACACTGAATGATAGAAAAGGAATCAGAAAAAATGTGACAAATTAGAGAGGTGATCTGGAAAAATGAGGCCAAATTCAATAAGAACAAGTGGAATATATTCATGTAGGTGAGAATAGCAATTTGTTCAAATACAGGACAAAGAACTGCCAGAGAGACAAAAAAACGATTTGGGAATAATGGTGAATCACAAACTGAACATGAGTCAACGATGTTACACTGTTGTTAAAAAGACAAACATGACACTGGTGCGTACAAACAAAAATGTCACCTGTAAGACATGTGAAACATCCCTCCTGCTTTGCTGAGCCCTGCAATACTGTGTCCAGCTTCAGGAAGAACTGGCTGTGCAGCAAGAATGCAATGTAGAGAAAAATGTGACCCAGGAGGAAAGAACTGGGATTGTCTTGGGCTAGGGGAAGTCTGAGAGGAGACCTGAAACTAGTCTTGAAGTACTCAGTAGACAAAAGGAATAAGTTCTTCTTATATGCTGAGGTTAGGATAAAATATATGGATTTTAATTGTAGCAAGTAATCCAACATTAAAAAATTAATTTGACAAACATCTGTCAGAAGTAGTTTAGGTAAAGATGATCCTAACACCAAATAGATAGATAGCCTAAAAGATTTCAGAATGTTCCTTTTACCCGTCTTTTCCTTCCATGGCACAATGTGAATTTCAGGGACACAGGTCATGGATGATTAACCAAAGTTCACACGGGGCATCTAAAATCAAGCAGAAAATTGAAGCCTGACCTTAACAACACCAGTTCAAGTGTTTTTACCTCAGAATATCTTTCCTCTCACTTCCTCTGTCTCAATAAATAGATGACACATGTAGAGCCTTTATGCAACAAATGACACATTAAAACTTTTTCACATAGTAAAGGAAATAACATTCAGGTTGATTTTTTTCATTTCTATTTTTGCTGTCTCTGTTATCACAATACAAGTGAGAAGGAAGTGATGCAAAGCAGAGTTTTCTGGTGGAAAATACATTACAAATATATAAATATGCCATTAGACTTCCGCATAATTGGATACTAGTTGATTAAAGGTCACCAACAAAAAGCCTTTTGACACAGCCCCGAAAAAAGCTCAGCTCCCTCATGTAGCATGTGTCAGTACAGAACAGAGAAATGACACATCCAGTTTATCATGCCACATTTACAATTTAGGGTGGATTATTAGTGACAATATTTCTTTTATAGAAATAGCAGATGCCGTCTTTTTTATTAGAAATGCTGTGAATAGTAATTAATAGCCTCCTTTGCTGTGTTAATAATACACTCCTACCCTGTAAATATTGGCTAAATAATTAAGTGAAGGATTTTGTCTTTCCAATCCCCCATGCAATTTGCTTAATTTGATAGATTTTAATTGGAAAAGTGAAGACTTGGTTAATATTTAAAAAACAAACAATTAATCATGTTCTTTTGCACTGCCTGTGTGTATCAGCTCCATCAGAAGCAGCATGCTGTTCTAGAGGGACGGCCAAACTAGAAGTGAGGCACCAAAGATATCAAATGGTATCTTTGAAAAATGGACTTTTAAAGAACCTGTAAGTGCTTTCTTCTTTCTGAAATGAATTGCGGTCTAAAATACTCTCAAATCCCAACCCGTTCCTTGCACATATTTTTGGCACATATATTCCCTGAAAGTTGTGGGTATTGAACATCTCACTGTTTAGATGCCTTTGACAGTTCCACTATGTATTTAAATAACTTGGTAAAGCTCTCCTGATTTAATAACTGCTGATTATGCCTCAAGTGGATAAAGGAAAGCAGACACAGAGTGCCATACATATACCTAATATTTCCATTTACAGTTTTCCTGAACAGTTTAGTACTTGCCTATACTTTTAATCTAGAGTAGTTCAGTTTTAAACTGAAATAGTAGTTGTCAGTAGCACCCATAAATCATTTTCTACAAACAGTGGTGGCAGGGAAAGGCGTTTTCAGTCCTCTGCAGGTCTGTCAAAATGTTTGTAGAAGTAATTCACACTTGCAGTAACTGAACCTATGAAAGTTTTGCAATTCACTCCAAACAAAATCTCTGTAAGTGAAAGGCTAACTCCTGCCCTCATTTTTTTTCTTTGCAGGGTGATTACAGGCAGGTTTGCTTTATGTAAGAGACAATAAAACTAGACCTGGTTAGTTATTAGGAATTCTGTGGGTTTTAACGGTTATCTGACATTTGAACACTTCATTCCCATTAAAGGTAAGAGAAACTGGGTGTTTAAAACCCCTTGATGACTTTGAAATTTCCAGCCAGCTCGTCTGAATTCTGCTGAGGGACTGACTCCGTATATATTCACACAAATCCTATTAAAGTCAGTGGAAGTCGCAAGCATGTCTCTGGGGCAGAGTGGGACCCCTTGCTATCTAGTCAGTGCAAATTAACAGCTGGGAGTGGAAGGAATGTAAAAAAGCAAAATCTCTTCACAGGGCTGCATTGATATGCAAGGGATTTGCTTGTCAGGGTGAGACGTGTGATATGAAGTGAATGTTTATTGCACACTGCAGGGAGCTTCCAATAGTAGCCAAAAGGAGATATCTATAGTAGATCTGGATCGGAAGCCGTCTAAAAGCCAAGGCAGAGTGAAAGGCCTTTTGATACAGAATGCCTTTGTGATACTACTTATTCTTCGTTAGAGAAAAAAAAAATTGCCAGCATTTACAAATTGAGGAAGAGGAAATTGGGAATCCTGACATTTTACCAGCACTTGTAACTTGACTATTTTGCTGTATTTTGAAGTGTGCTTATCTATGGCCGTGGGTTGATGCAGAAAACTCAGTAAATTCCAGCAATGTTCCCACAGGAACTCAGGGAGAGAGGAGAAAATTTTCAGCAGAAGTGATGCGAACTTCAGTCTGATAAGGTGGGTAAACTGTCATGGTCCCTGACCACAAACACAAGCTTGGCTGGTACAGAAGACACTCACTATCGCTGCCTCCCCTTACTGGGACACTTACATTCTTTTGCTCACATGTCCCCTAGAAGAAAATATTAAGGATTTTTAATCTGTGTTGTGTTTGGGTTGGCCTACTAGAGCCTTCCTCCAGGACAAGCATGGGGAAGGACATCATTTCCTCTTCCAACAAGGACCAGAGGCAACTAACCCACCCCTGATTTCTTCCATCTGCTGCTGAGCTCTGTTCATGTGTGTGGTACAAAGGCAAAGGTTGCTGCTGCTTGCTGCTGCCAATGCTACATAACCCCCCATCCTTCAGGGGGACCAAGCCAAGGGTGCCAGGTCCTTGGTCAGGGATGAAGACACTGAGTGCCAGTTACCTAAGGATTAATTTCTCTGCCACAGTTTCTTCAGAAGAAGCAGCCAACCAGACGGCCAACACTGCACCGCTTGCTTAGGCTGAAATCACTTATAGTACTTGGAATTCAGATGCTTTGATTAGTTAAGTTAGTTACATATGTTGATAAGTTACTTATGTTACTGCAGAAATCTTAACTGCAATACTAATACAAACGACAATTTGGACAATCCCCTGCAGATCAAGAGTTGCTTTCCAAAAGAAATTTGCAAATTACTTTTTCTAATGGCCTCATCAGAGAATTTTGCACTCTATTCATGGACCATTTGTGAACAGAAAATGAGGCGCTTCATCAAACAAATCACTCATTTTGAGTTATTTGCCATGCTCTCACTAGGAGCAGTACTAAATTGAAAAGCAACACCCACACACATCCCAATACACTTGGCCAGTTGGCCCAAATAGATAGCACAAATCAAAGCCAGGATGAAAAGTGCAAACAAACACACCTGGGAGAAAATAAACTGTCACATGCAGACAGAGGTAATGGACAAAGAGGATTTCTGGAGAGTTAAGCCATAGGACAAGGATGGCCGTCAAGCCCACAGAGAACCTGCTGTCCTGCAGGACCTCAAGCTCCGACTGATGAGTGGGAACGGTTTCACACCGTCCAGCTGCCGAGGTGACACAGCCAGCTGCCTTTGCTGTCCAGGCAGCTGGGACATCGCAGCTGCTCATCAGTCAGCATCCAAACTGCCGCAGTTTGTAACACAGCATTTTGACATGAGCTGTCACTCTTTGCCTCAAGATCCTCACTATGAGCTGCAGCAGATCAGCCAGATAGAGATGGTGCTGCTGAGACCTGTGGCCTCATCAGCCAACCTGGTTTGCCACGAATCACAGCACTCTGATGCAGAAAAACTTCAGTGGACCTGGGTCTGATGCCTTAAGAGTGAGGTGTGCATCATCCTGTATACCACATGGTATCAGCTGAAGGCAGAGCTTGATTACACATCAGTTAGAAAACTCACAAGGTCATTAAAACATGTCTGCAAAGCACTTCAAACATGGATGCATGGGCAGATATGAAGTGTTGCATGTCTGCAGCTCATAATCACACAAACTTCGCTGCTATCAGTGCAAACAGCCCTACATTGAGGATTAGCACACACCTATGCCTACCTTTGCTTTTCCTCCCCTCTGAAGCACAGTCCATGGTCCCTTTGAAAAGAGGGACAAATACATTCTGTAAGTACCAGCAAACTGCTATGCTAGTGCATAGGATATTTTAAAGCCTGAAATACTGCATATGCCTGTATCCAGTAGTTAAAGATGTCAGTTAGAAGTGCTACTATAAATATTTGAAAATAATAGAACAGGAAGAAAAAGCCAATCCAGATGATTACAAATGCACAGGGACTACCACCTCACTGCTTTGAAATTATGTTAGACATTCCTATATACACAAACCAAGTTTGACTACTGCTCATATACATGTGTACTCTTCTTCTAGACTGGGTCCATGTGGAGTCCATTTGGATGTCTCTGGGTAGAGATGCTTGGCAGTCAAACCTGTCCACCAAACTAGCCCTGCTGAGCCCCAGCTGGCCAAATGCATGAAAGACGTGCAGATAGAGCAACGCTGGGTCTATCTTCAGACATATTTGTTGAGGGTGTCTTGTGCCTACCAGCCCTGTAGCCTCTTGAACCCTTCTGAGTCCTGCTGGTTAAAGTTTACCTCTTCAAGTGCAATTTTCTGCTAGTGCTAATGGGGATTAAAGGAGATAGCTACCTAAATGCCACTAAGGATCAGGACGTTACAGGCTGTGGTCTGCTGTCTACTCCTGTAAGGAAACACAGAGGATTTGCCTCTTCTTAATGCTCTGTCCTTCTCTTCTTTCAGACTGAAAATTCAGATTTTTCCAGCAGATGCTGGGGCAGGGGTTATACCAGTACGTATTACCAACTCAGATTTAGTCTTAATTATTTCTTTCCCACTGAACATCTGCATTTGGGCTTCCTTCCTCTAGTCATGCTGGCTAACGTGTTTCCACAGTCTGTGTCAGTTCAGGCTTGTGTTTGCAAAGGTGGGGAGGAGTGGTAGAAACCTTTGGCACCAGCAGGACATTTCTCCCCTGATCTCAATAGCAGCTCTGACTTGGAGAGCAGGACCTGTCAGCTAGAAGATGTTGGCCCCTGGCACCAGCTCTCTTTTCTACCTTCCTCTGGCACTAAGTTCAAAACAAAACTTAGCAAGAAATTGCAGCTATGTCCCTTGAGCCCTATGACTCGGCACCAGCACACCAGCCTTCCATGTGAGGAAACGTAGTGCAAAAAATACCTTCCAGGAGGCTTCTGCCTAATGCCGGAAAGCAGTGATGCACTCCGGCTCCAGGGAGAGGTAAAAAGTTGATTGCCACCCACTCAATAACCATTTCCTTCTGGGTGATTGATAGAGCATTGTCAAAGACCGGTGGTGACAGACGCCCGTTAGCTATCGGAGGCAGAGGACAAGAACGGCTCATTAATAGATGCTCATGGAGAGGGAAGCAGTAAAGAGCATGGCAGCAGTAAAAGGAATGAAATAGGCTTCCTGCTGAACGGGGGCTCAGGTAGTAGGATAAACGAAGGGACATTGATTGAATCGGAACATTTCTTTAAACTCAAGCCCCGACTACAACACTCTCATCACACTGTGTAAAGTTTCTTCCAGTGCATACTTGGTGACATCTTGACACACTGATTTTAGTATTGCTCACTCTGTAATCCCCAGGGGGAGATATCTGAGCTCTGAACAGTGTTTTTGAGTCATACCTTCCAACTAAACCCATTTTCCAGTTCCCTCCCTGCCAAGGTCACTGAGTTTCTGATCTCACAAGCAAAAGCTTTACAGGAAAGGTGAGTGGAAAGAGGAATGAAGGCTTGTGCTGCTCCTTCGGGGTACCAGCCTGTACAGCTCAGCCAGTGCAGTTTGTGGGCAGCGTTAGCTGACATTACGCTAAAGCTCTCCCACGTAGGCAGAGCAAGAGGACGGCAGGGAGCAAGGCTTTCCTCAGAGACACAGCCTGCCCTTGTCTAGCTTTGGAGTTTGCAGCGAGACAATCTTCGCACAGGGCTGTAAGCTAAAGCCAAGTTGTTCTTACATCTACAAGAGAGGCTGAAGCAGCCCTGATGGGGTGGGGTAATTGGCAGCAGGGGAAGGGGCTGTGGATGAGATGTGCCTGTCCCCACGCCATGCACCTCCAGCTGGTTCCTGGGCTGGAGGGGGCAGCAAGGAAACCTCAGCTCTCGTGCTGGGTGCAGGAGCTGCCTCCCCTCCCATCAGTGCAGGATTAGGAGATGAGAGGGCTCCCGAAGCAAAAATATTCGGGCGTGAATAGGAAGATCTTTCCTTACCCTGCCTCAGCTAAGCTGTTGTGTTATAGCAGTTCTTTAAATATCCTTCCCAGCCCAGCCTGTGAGATGCTGTTACACAAACCTACATGTTCTCAAACACACGGTCTCTACCTCCACATGTCTCTCATGCTGGTACTGTTTTACTGTCTGAGTCAGCCTGGCTGCAGGAACAGTGCTCACGCACACATACTTTCATGCACATGGGCACAGGGTGACTGAAGAAGTTAATAAGCTTCAAAGCATGCGACACGATAATCAGAAGTTCACATCAGGACAAGGAGAGAACAGCGGGTCCTTGCACTGGACAAATAAATACCCTTTGAGTCCTACGTTCCCTGTGCATTCATACACAAACCAGACTGTCACCAACATCTCGGTGCAAGCACAACACCCTGGAAGAGCAGTCAGTGTGATGGTACCTGGACCCCCCATCATCAATGCCAACCAACTTCCAGCTCTTCCCCAGGGCAGTGGATGCTATTGTATGGCTTGTCTCTTTTTACATGACCCCTTCCACAAAGTGTGAACAGCTGGGGTTTGGGATTTGGTGTGCACCCACAGCACATTCTCAGGGAGAGGAGTCTTATCACCGAGCCTGAACACAGGCCCATGGAAACACCAGGGCAATGGTTTGCTTGCTACACATATTTCACCAAGCCATCAGACAGCAGAAACAACCAGGGAAGGTGAAACTGCCTCAATTTCAGTTGAATAGGACCCCATCACAAGGAGCCTTATGGAGTAAGGAGGGCTACCACTTCAGGAGTGTGCAGAAGACATCAGAAACAATCGTGAAAAAACTGAATAAAATAAACAATCCTTCCATCTGTAAATGTCTGGAAAAATTACATCCAAACTGAGGCTTTAAGGCATAAATTTCCTTCATGCAAAAATAGAATAAAATATATACACCAATTCAGCACTACCACACACCTACCTAGGGGTACCGTGAGGGTACAGACGAATGCACATGTTAAACAAAATATATCTCTGTTTTATTTAATTTTTCACAAGAACTGCTTAAATATTTTTGTATATCTGCTAAACTGCTTTGGGAGTAACATGAGACTACATTATGTTTAATAATATGATTATTATGATTCATATAAGATTATGATTATTATGATTCATATAAGAAAAACTTTCAAGCTTCATCTTCCAGATTTTTACTCAAGGTAGTATTAGTCATTAACCTGGGCATTTTTTTTTCTTTTCCAGATCAGTGGCTAAAATAATCCCATTTCAACCAATCCAAATGTAAAAAAACCCCTAAACTCCTCTGAAAAAAATTACTTTGCATTAATCAGAAAAACTTTATTTAAACTGAAATATTTTTTGGCATTATCTTCCGCTTTTCAGAATTCTTTTCAGGGTTAATTTCTAAACTGAAAAGCCACATTCAACTGAAAAGTCAAAATGTTTGCAACAGATAACTACTAAAAAGAAATGATGCAGTATTTAAAGGAAATTATTTGTTGCCTTTTCTCAATTTAATTATTCCATAAATTTGACTCAAATTGTTGAACAGTTCTATTCTGACCAATTCTTTTAGCAGATCTTCTGTTTCCAAAAAAGAAAATTATCTATTGCTTAGTTTTGATATTTACTGAATGGCCATCTCTTATAACTGGAAAACTCAGCAGAATAAGGGAGTAAAAGAATGGGCCCAAACACAGCACACAAAATAACTGGATGTCTTGTCTAACTCTGCAGTGATTCAGGATGTTATCAAAAGGGTTTTCTGAGCACCGGTTTACACTAACTACCTGTGCTGCCTGTGCAAAATCCTTCCAGTGAAGAATATATATAAATACATTTTAATTAGATATCCTTATATAGTTACAGATGCATTTTTAAATGAGCTTTTGAATAACTGCTTTATTTCCTTTAAAATTTATACGAAAGAAAAGTGTATTTCAATTACCAATGTAATATGTACTCCCACAGGCATATATATCTCTCTCTCTAAACCATGCACTTTGTGGGTCATAGTGAATGTTTTACTGCATGGCTTAAAGGTACTGAAATTGCTGTAAGGAGACAGCTTTGAAGATTTTTTTTTTATTATTGATATCCTCGGAAAATTCAGAAAATGTTGAGATATGAAGGGTACATCAGAGAATTTCATTATAACTGCATAGCTTTTTTTTTGGTGCTACATAAAAGGCTTTCTTCAAAAGGTTGCAACATGTTGTACTGCTTGGCTGAATTGAGAGCATATTTTCCTGTCCTTCAAACATTGTCAGCGAGACCTGGGAGCGGAGGACTCCAAAGGACATACAGGTTCAGCAAGGCAATTAGGGCCCAGTCGGTTGTAAAAGGTGTACAACAACCAGCCCGATCATGGGTGTCCTAAGCCAGCCTGGACATGGAAAACCAAGATAGCAAGCCAAACAGCCCGATGACTGTCTTGTTCACTGTCAAATACAGATAGCTGCGGCAAGGAGAAAGGGGAAAAAAAAAGGGAGAAAAGAAATAAAATGTTAAAAATTTTTATTTCTGAAGTTACACTATGGGTTCTTCTTTATGCATAAAATACATGAAAATTCCAGGAAGGCTGTCTGCCTCAAAGCCATGGCAGTTCTGCTGACAGCCCCACTCCTTTCCCAGTCATCTTCCCCTGTGCCGACAGCAGTGTAAGAAGGACAGACTCCCTAGGACACCAGGAAAATATGTTATTTCTCCAGGGTAACCTCAAGCCCAGGGGCCAGATCGTTAGTTGGTATAAATTGCTATATCAACTTCGCTGGAGCCCAGGTGATTTATTTCAGGGTTCCGCTCTTCAGTGGGTGTACGGAGACCACAACAACACAGCATGATATATGCACCCACCATCCTGCCTGCCCTCCACCATGTCACAAAAACCCCATAAAAACTGGGTTTTGCAAACACCACCACCCTGGGCCACTCACCGGCAGGAGATAAGGTGCTCCTTTCCCCAGGGTCATGGCCTTCGAGATCCTGCTTCTCACTTCTAAAAAGTCATAAAATGAAGATGTTCACTGAAGTAATCCCAAGGCCCTGTTTGGGGAGGAAGCGGCAGAGCTCTCTTGGTGGGGCTGCCTGCCTCTGGGATACATCCACCCCCAAAATTAGCTCTTAGAAATGGCATGGGTGTCTTAACGATCTGTGTTTAAAGGAGCTTGTCAGACGAGGGTAACGGTGTATCGTACGCAGCCCTGTGAAAACTCACTGAGTGCAATTCTGGTCATCCCTTTTCAAGAATGCTGAATTCACAGGGAAATACGAGCAGAGGAAGGCTACTGAACTGACCAGGGACATGGAAAGCCTGTTTTAGGATGAGGAGGATGAGGAGACGAGATGTACGAGTTTTGTTTAGCTTCACAGGACAAAGGCTGACACAGAACATGGTTGCTGTATTGAAATATCCCATGCTGATAAACGTCATGGAAGAACTATTTAAGCTACAAGATGATTGTTGGCACAACAACCAGAACAAGCTGCCTGTGAAGACACTTAATGGAGAATAGGGATTTTCTAACTGTCAGAGGAAGAAGTTTTTGAAAACATAAGAAAAGCTGTGAGATTTTATTATGAGATCCTGTCATGTAAGTCATGGAAGTTCATGATATTGCTTGAGCAGAGGGACTGGACTCAGCGAACCTTCCTATCCATTCTACCCCTATGTCATATAAAAGCCAAAGGGAATTTTGCCATGGATTTAATTGGACTTACCCTGAAATGTTAACCCTACTAGCATGTGCATGTGGCCTAATCAATTTTGGGTCTTCAAATGATTCACCACAGTTTTTCAGACCAGATATGGACTTTAAACTAACTGAATGAGTAAATTGTATCTTCAGCAGCAGGACTCCAGACCTGGGTGTGCAGAACTCAGTGCATAGAATAAACTGCAGTGGCCACAGATACAGTTGATTAATCAATTATCTCTGTTTATTGGAGACCAGGATCTTCCTGCAGCTGCTAAACCCAATGACATGCAATGACAATTATGTAAACTTTCATGGAACTCCAGAAAAGCTACCAGCGGTTTCCTGGCTGTAATTTTTGAGCTGATCTAATCTGACATATGGTGATTTTTTGAGTCATTTGATAGTGTAGAGAGCTAAGTAAACCCCTCTCTAAACAGCCATAAAAAGTGGTCCTGCAGTTTTTGCTACTTTTGGAAACCCAGAAGCACATTGCTGCAAACAGTCAAGCATGAACACAGGAAGGATTAGATCTTACAGCAGATCTTGACCTTGGGTGCATCAAACCTTTTTAAAACAAAAATATGTTTTCAGATAAACAACCTATTTTTATAAAAGGAGTCAGCCTTCTGCAAAAGAGCATGACTTTTCATCAGAAAGTGCAAAATCTAATAGACAAAAAGTTTTCATCCTAACATAGTATTTTTGTCAACAGCACACTCGCTAAAATAGTTCTGTTTTCATCCACTGAAAATGAAAACATTTGTAAGGGCAGTTGAATTTTCAATGAAAAGTGACACTAGTGACCCTTCTGCAAATAGTGGAAATTTATTCTGCAAATAAATTTCATCCAGACTTTTTTCAGGGCCATATTTTTAAGTCTGTCTTAACTGGACTTTTGTTTCTTGCTTTGGCTTGGGTCATTTGATCCTCTAAGAACTGATTGATGCTGTAAATCAACAATCTATATATCTAAAAAACCTAAATTTCAAACTTTAGAATAGGAGTGCATATCCAGGCTTGTCTCTTAAATATCTGGGAAACACAAACCAACAGAAAAACTGTCTCAGAACGTCAGCTTTACAACTGATACTTACAGAGCAAAATAGATATTAGCCTAAAAAATTTGTATTAGCTTATGCTGATCTGCATAACTTGCTTATTAGTAACGCCACATCTAAGTTTAGTGGAAACAAAATGTTTGTAGAAAACTGAAGTACACAAAAATGGTGTCTCACAATAATGCAGCAGCTCCTGGACAGAATGGAACTCATCCTGCTTCACCTCCATCAGCGTCTTAATAATAAGGACTCTGAGTGTAGATGAGATTCCTTGTTTCCACAGAGGCAATCTTGATTAAATTTGCTGTAATTGACTTACAAACCAGTGACCCCACTCAGAGGTATAAGGGAAGGTGCTGGGGATGTGAAGGGATTTGGTTCCACCAGCAGCTGCAGCTGCTGCCTGTGCCCTACAGCAGTTGGCATGTGGGGACAAAGGAGGTGAAGAAAAGGGCCTAACCAAAGAGCACAAAAAAGTGGGCACTGGTGTGAAGCTGATTTCGTGCCTGCAGCTGAAGCAGTAGCAGAGAATATCAAATGTCAGAAGGAAGTTTATCCTCCCAAGCTTTCCAGCCCCATTTTGCACAACAAAGAGATCTGGCTAGTTCAGATAAGGGGTGGATGAACATCCCAAGTTTCAGTTGCTTATTTATCTGAGCCACTCCACCTTTCACTAAACATCTCCATTCCTAGAATGATGCAAGTCCCTTGATTAAAACAATATGTGACACATTACCGGAATACCTCAGTCCCACTGTGCTCTGCCTGTTCCACCCTCAGAGAGCCATCAGAAAACCTGATTCTCTCTTCCCAAGTTAGCAAAACTCCCACCAACCTCAGTGGCACCAGTACTAGGCCTCGGTAAATATTTTCAATCCATACACAGATTCTCTTATCCAGTCATTCTCAACAAGGGAGGATATTCCCACACACACCTTTCTTAAAAAAAGTTTTTCTTTGGCTTAGTTCGTACAGCAATGCAAACACCTTGCATGGAAGGGATCTGTTATTCCAGCTGCCAGAACAACAACTGCTCACAGTTGTTGAAGACTGTATATCAATAGGTCTCTGTGAAGAAGAGAAAGAACAACTTTTTCATGGCATAGACCTTTCCTTCGCTTTGAAACCTTTCATGCTTCAGTCAAGTTCTTGTCTCTCTCTACCTGTATGTTCAAAATTTTTCGATATGCTGACTTAGAAGACCCTGCTTGATCAAAGAGCAAATTCCTGTATAGTAAATGTGGGTCTGTAAAGAGTAAGCTCACTTTTCTTAGCTATCTTCTACCAGCCTATTGGAAGTGCTCCCTAGGCTTTCTTCAATGATCTACATATGGAAAATCTTTCCTGCTCACCAGCCTTGCAGAGACCTCCCAAAAAACAACCCTTACTTATTGAAATGTCACTTATCCATCACAGAGGTGGAGCTGCTTTCACAAGAGCTGAGCTGCAAATCACTTGCTCAAGCCTCAGTGCATTAAAATTGCTGTTCTGTACCTGGCTAAAAATACAGAGGGCATAAGTTCAAATGCACATCCAAACGTGGTTACTTTTTTCTCTACTGAAGTCAAAATTATTATCCTTAGGTGGAAAACTCTTCTCAAATTTACCCCATCATCTGTCACCCTGAGGGTGGTGGACCCTCACTGTCTCCCTTTGTCCTCTCATCTGACATCTGCTTCCTGCCAGGTCCTACCAACACTGTTAAAAATAAAAATCTCTCCTTTACATTCATGTGTAAGTGAATTAGTTGATAGTTTCTTCCAATATTTTCACATCTTTGGATGTTTCACCTTAATGTATCCTCCTTTTAGTGTCTATTTCCATTTCTTTCACTTGGCTGTTAGACTTCAACCAATTTAGCTTGAATAATCACTTAGTCTGATTTACTCCATATGTAAATCAATCTGTTGTATTATTTGTTTGAAGAAATGTTAGCTATTGTTTGTGTGCAAGATGCTACACATTATTAAGTTTCACCCTATGGCATCAGCACAGATAAAATTATCACCTAGTTTGTCTCCCTCACAATTCAGATTCATCTTCTAATGAGCTAAAAATTAACAAGGTAGATATAGGTCATTAGAAATGTATATTCGTCTTTATCAAAACCAACTGGACCGCTGCAGTAGAACACATCATTTTATGCATTGTGGTAGAAAACAACATGACTCCAGGAATTTCAGATGTTAACCAGATTTTTTCTAAGATTGATAATTATCACAATGTGCAACATACAGAATACCCCTAGACATTGTTTGTAGATAATCTACCATTGTAGATCTCTGAGTAACCTTAATACCTGACCTATATCAACGACATAGACAGCGAGATCGAGTGCACCCTCAGCAAGTTTGCAGATGACACCAAGCTGAGTGAGGCAGTTGACATGCCTGAGGGACAGGATGTCATCCAAAGGGACCTGGACAGGCTGGAGAGGTGGGCCTGTGCAAACCTCATGAGGTTCAACAAGGCCAAGTGCAAGGTCCTGCACTGGGGTCGGGGCAACCCCCGATATCAATACAGGCTGGGAGATGAGGGGATTGAGAGCAGCCCTGCGGAGAAGGACTTGGGGTACTGATGGATGAAAAGCTGGACATGAGCCAACAGTGTGCGCTTGCAGCCCAGAAGGCCAACCGTATCCTGGGCTGCATCAAAAGAAGCGTGGCCAGCAGGTCGAGGGAGGGGATTCTGCCCCTCTACTCGGCTCTGGTGAGACCTCACCCGGAGTACTGCATCCAGCTCTGGAGCCCTCAGCACAAGAAGGACATGGAGCTATTGGAGCGGGTCCAGAAGAGGGCCACAAAAATGATCGGAGGGCTGGAGCACCTCTCCTACGAGGACAGGCTGAGAGAGTTGGGGCTGTTCAGCCTGCAGAAGAGAAGGCTGTGGGGAGACCTTCTTGCGGCCTTTCAGTACTTAAAGGGGGCCTATAGGAAAGATGGGGACAGGCTTTTTAGTAAGGCCTGTTGTGACAGGACAAGGGGTAATGATTTTAAACTAAAGGAGGGTAGATTTAGGCTAGATATAAGGAAAAAATGTTTTACACTGAGGGTGGTGAAGCACTGGAACAGGTTGCCCAGAGAGGTAGTGGAGGCCCCATCCCTGGAAACATTCAAGGTGAGGTTGGACGGGGCTCTGAGCAACCTGACCTAGTTGATGATGTCCCTGCTCACTGCAGGGGGGTTGGACTAGATGACCTCTAAAGGTCCCTTCCAACCCAAAGCATTCTATGATTCTATGATTCTATGACCTGAATATGGTTCCCTGTTTTCTCTACACTCACATATGAAAACCTGGCATTTCAGCAGTTTGCAACTAATCAATTAATAGGTCACTCATAGACTGTGATGTAGTGGAATATTAACACGAGAAGAGAGCAACTGACCTCCTCCCATCACTGCAAAACCTTTGCAGTGGTGACTTCAGTGGGTGAAAAAGTATTAACCAGCTATGCTGGGATCTCCATGAATGAACATCCCACTCTCAAACAGTAAAACTTGACTTGGCCTCTGGAATACAGCAGCATCAATCTGTCACATATTAGGGATTTCCCCTTCATGCTGTTAACATACCTCAGACTCAAACAAATACCAGTAATTAACAGGCTTGTTGAGGAAAGAGAAAGAGCTTACTTAGGCCTTGTCTATATATGGAATTATTTCTACACCAGTGCGGACAATCCTTTTCTTGAACCTATGCTCATCCTAAGCTTGCTTGCTTATTACTTTGCACAGCAAGGTAGGACTGAGAATCTAGTGTGTACTCCTGACCCTTTCTCTCAGAGGATGGACTTTGCGAAGAGTTGCTCAGGTTTTATTCCCTCAAGCCAGCAGATAGATTGTTTTAAGCTCCAACCTTGTCAGTTTTCAGGAAGCTAAACTGCTCTGAATCTGGATCTTGCCCAGAAAAAAATTAGAAGCTGTAGGTCATGGTTTGTGCTGCAAAGCTGGTGCCAATGATTTCGTGGCAGATAGTCACACATCTGAGTCAGATCTAAACAAATGTGGCTAGATCGTGTCAGAAGGGTACAGAGCCACCAGAAGTGCTGTCTTTTAGATTAATCATAAAAGCGAAGTTCAATCCTTGCCTCTGCAGGTACATTAAAGCTAGTTCCTCTGTGTGCTCTTTGTGGGCTACTAACTCTAATGCCCTTCATAAATCTCAGCCTGGTGAAAGATGCCGGATTCCCCAGTAGACATTGGCAGGATAAAGGTATTTTTTTGTTTCCTAAGAACCTGCAGTCGAGCTGTTCTCTGCTTTTTGTGGGTCTTGTCTTCAGCAAAGAAAGAGAGATTTTTTTTTTTTTTACAAAGTAAAATTTCTCCTCAAAAATTTCTGGGGTTTGTCATCTCTCTTTGTCACTTCTTTCTTGTGGAAAAACTTAGCATACCACTGGCTGGGAAAAAAAAAACCAAAACTTTCTTGTTCATGAAAGCTCTGTATCTAAAAGTCTATGCATCATTTTGATGAAAAGAGTAACTTTCAAAGCTCTCACGAGGGGAGGGGGAGGAGGGAAAAAATTCAACAAGTTCTGTCTGCGGAGGGACTTAGTGCTTTTACACAAAGGCCACCTTTCACACACAGACCTGCCTGAACGAGTCCGAATTTCTTCCTCAGCTCACCATTTCCATTGCAACTGTAGCTTTGGGAGGTCAGACCTGGTATTTCAAATCCTTTTGAGCTGATATAGATACCTTTTTTACACTGATACCTCTTTTACACTGATACAGGCAAGATGGGCTTCAAAATGCCCATCAGAGCTTGCTGACCCTCCTGCCATCCTCTTGTTCTTTGTGGAACTATTTCTTTTTGTGGAAGTGGTGGAAATCTGGGGGCAAAAAAAGGTAGAAAGCATGCTGCAATACTGCTGGATGTCCACACTTCTGGAGGCTACAACATCTTTACAACCAGACTTGTGAACACTGAGAGGATGGTTTGGCTCAGTCGTTTTTGCAATGAGAATAAATCTATGTCCACAACATCATAACTCCCCAGAGAACCCAAACGCAGTGATCTTCACAAAGCCATCTAGTTTCCAGAGCCAAAGGTGGGCCTGTAATTATGGCTGTGAGAGACAGACCACGTAATGAATGATAGAAATGAGTCAGAAGGGAAAGGACACAGTAATACCCTCTCAGCTCAGCATTCAGGCAGTGAGTGTGGCCATCAACGGGCAACAGTGAAGACGGCAAACTAAGTAGTGCAGCTCCCTTCCCTATTCCCCACTCCACGGTATCAATGGGAAGGAAAATTGGGCACAAGGACTAGAAGGGACTTGCAAACAGCTTCTTCTGACTGCATTTTTAGCCCTGTTCAGGAGACCATGACTGCAGAGGAAGAAGAGCAGTCTGTGTAACCTCTCTGACTGCTGTGGAAGGTGGCAGGAAGGAGCAACATTTGGCGATTACTAATTTCTTCACGTTGGAGGCAAGGAAGGCAGAGTGCAGCTCAGGCAAAGATGGTATAAGCTACTTTAAGAAATCTTTAGGAAGTCATGATGCCAGATCCCAAACTAGGAAGTAAACAGGTATGTTAGGACAAAGAGAAGATGCCATGATTTAATAGACGGTAAGGAAAGAGACCCTGGGCTTTTCTGTAGAGGCATGTCTATGGAGACAACCTCCAGCCATCCTGAATGGTGATAAACCACGTGCAATAGTGGTCTCTGCACTTCATTAATGACTGAGCAGAGTTTGCAAAAGATGGTTCATCTGGGTCCTCAGGACAGGTCTCTACTCATGGTGGAAATGAAAAACTAGTTGCTTTTTTATACTGATCACCTGGGTGGCAGCTGGCCTTTGGGTAAACAAAGAAAACCTCTCTCACACTAGCAACAAATTCACTTTCTTAAAGTGACTACCCAGCTGTAAAAGAGCAAGGTTGAAAAAAAAGAAAGACAAAGAAAAAGAAAAGGAAAAAAGCCTTTCAGGATTATTCACTTCTTAAAATTACACCCTTCTTATTCCCATAATGCCAGTCCAACAATTGTCCAACTCTTCTCTTTGTAAATTAAACCCCATGAAGAAAACTTTTTTCCCTTTTCATCATAAAAATGTAGGTACGTAAAAGTACTGACCCTATGAATCAGGGGTCAATTATTATTTCTAAATGTGTGCTTACAGACAGGCAAGTAGACGCTGGATAGACCCCAAAAGGCTGTGGACTGTGTTCTGGCTGCCTATTACAGTCATTAAGTAGGTGATTCATTGCCTAGTATTTAGGGCTGCCAGACTGTGCCTCTCTACCGCAATAAAGAGGGAGAAGGAGTTGCAACATCAAAGTCAGGCACTCACAGTCGGCCATCTGCCTAACACTTTGACTTATGTCCCTTTATTGTACATGGATCAGGGTCTACGGTGGTGTACTCTGATCACCTACCAAACATCAGCACCATTCTAGGCCTCCACATTCATACCAGGGGCCCTGCTCAGTAATAAAACCAGCCTTATCTAAGCTGGGACGTGAACAAACCACAGAAGGTCACTGCAAAAAATATATGAAGGAAGGCTGGCAATGCTTTAGAGAAGAACGGCAAAGAAACCACATTTGATGCTGTGTTTGCCTGCTGTGGCTTAGGTTTCATGGAGTGGGCAGTGGGCTGCAAGCCTACAGCAATGCATGACACTTCCCACTCCCCCAGCATCTCTACAGGCTGATCTCAAGGTGCTTTTCTGAAGTGAGCGAATGTTATTGATCCCCATCTTCCCAAGGAAATGGAAACATCATAATGTCACCAAAGTTGCACGACAGTCAAACCCAAATGGTTGCTCCCCAGAGTCCCACTTAATGCACGGAGGAAGAGCTGTAAACTGGCCTGCTACCAACCTCCAAAGCAGCATTTGAAGCCAGGACCACACTGCTAATCCTGTGTTTAATCTACCCCAGTGCAGTACAGTAGCAGGCAATTAACACATCTTTGTTGCGTGGACTCTCCTGCAATGTATGCAGGCCTGTCAAAACCACAGGTCTGCTGTGATCCTCTCAGTTCAGATGAGGTATTAACCCTGGAATGGAGGGAGCAGGCAGAGGTGTTTTGGAAAAGCCACTCTTCCTTCAAGAGTCAGAGTGCATTGCTTCCTGAACGAGCCCAGCCCTGTTTGCTCGCTTAATTGTACAGCTACAGGTTCATTTCCAGCTCTCGTTCTTGTCACCAGGCTGCGTAAGACCTGCCAGGCTTCACACATCAGGCATGAGAACTACACGCTTGACTCCTGCCTCCATCTCTGGTATGTCAGGCAGTGACGGAGTGATGCCGCAGGCGACACCAACAGGGAGTGAATCACAGCGGTGCAAAAATCTGCCATGCATCACTGAAGATGTAAGTGGCACAGCTAGGCCACCAGGCAAATAGTGGTAACATACTGCATGGCTCGGGATCATTGCTGCACATTTGATCTGCATTTCCTATTGTGAAGAACCAGACCAGGCCATGCACTAGCAGCAGGAAGGGATGGTGGCTATCAGGAGCAGCTACAGAAACCAGGGTTGGGCACAGAGAGGACAAGGGGGTCCCCGTGGTTTGGCTCATCCTTGTGCAGCAGAGCCACTGTATAGGACATGTCCCTACACACAGACACTCCTGCCAGTGTGAAACAAGAAGCTCTGTACAATGTCTGGGCAACTCTTTGAGCAGCTGCCTGTGAAGCCCTTTAAAAGGACCGGTTGGCTTCCAAGTGAGCTGGTCAGCTTAATTACCCTGAAATATTCACCTATATGAATACTTCCTTCAGCTGAACAGCTAGTCTGTGACTTGTTTCTGAGGACAGTATTTAGGAAATATTCTTGCAGTAGTATTGTATTTATTCCTGTTTGCTGATTTGGCAATTCCAAGCCTCACCTGGTTCAGTTTGTTCATTTCTCTTGTGAAAACACATGCACGCTCATGTAATTCATGGTGCTCATACAACTCTTTGTGTTCTGCTGGTGTGTTTATTTGAGATTCACACATGCACACACACTTGAGAGGGAGATAAAATCACTCTGGCTGAGAGACTTTATCTTGCCTAGCTGTTCCTCAAATGGGTCCATTTGACTTGGAAAAGAAGAGGATAATTTGATTCCTAACAGAAAATGTCCTCCTTTGATCCGATGTTTCTGCAGAGTTACCCATTCCCTAACAGATCTTTTCTGTGTGATGTTTTCCTTTTGTTTTTGTTCATCCCTGTCTTATTTTACAATAACGCATTTGAGATAACCCACCCTTCTCCCAGGGAAACATCATATCTAGCCCATTTGCAGCCAGGCATAACTGTAAAACTCACAGCACTGCCTCCTGTAACATCCTGTGTCTTTAGATGATAAAACACTATCTGGCTGGTCTTGCATTTAAGCCAGCAGATGCTAGCATTACTACATTTCAAAGGACCCCAATCAATCCCTTTCCTTCCTTGTCCCGCTC
Organism: Balaeniceps rex; assembly: GCA_013401315.1. Taxonomy (NCBI): domain Eukaryota; kingdom Metazoa; phylum Chordata; class Aves; order Pelecaniformes; family Balaenicipitidae; genus Balaeniceps; species Balaeniceps rex. The sequence goes on along the minus strand of VYZW01053825.1, from coordinate 274,669 downwards.
TCACAAAAACCTAGGCAGAGAAGCCTGAGGCTTTGTAGTTTTTGAAGTGCTCTAATCTGGACAGATCTTACCATTGCTGTCATAATTGATTAAGCTGTTGCTAGCATCCCCTGCATCTCCTAAGAGCTGTCATGGTTCACATTCGTCAGGGCATGCTCCAAAGTTCACACACTTCCACAAGGCACAGCTCAATGAGAGTGGGGCGTCATTAGAATAATAATACTTTGGACTTGCATCCCACTTTTCATCGCAGGCTCCCAAGGCACTTTGCAAATACTCAGAGTCCATTTCTGCTACCCATCGTCACACTCTGTTACACTGTACAGCAATCCTCCCCCCTTCCAAAAATGTTCCATGGAGCTATTTGCAGAGCGAGATACACCAAGGACAAGTAAACACTTAAAAAAAAAGTGTTGTGATGCTTTTGAGACATAAGTGTTATTCCTGTTTTATAAACGGAAATACTTAATGGCTGTGTTTGCACTGGTCTGCTAAGGGTAGCCGAAAGCTGCCCCTGAGACCAGACTTGCCTGTCTCCCACACTGGGTGCCTGCAAGTGTTGCCTCAGGCAGGATCAAAGTATCCCCACTCAGGATTTTGTGAGCCCAAAATACAGGCTTTGTCATACAGGCTGTTTGCAGACAGAGTGTGAAGGAGCCATGAGGGTGGGAGGTGGATGCATTGGGGAACATACCGCATTTACAGGTGACTCGGAGCATCTTCTTTCAGTCCTCCATGTGATTTACCAAAGAGGATGCAGATGACTCAGCATGGGAGCTAACACAGAGCACAGTGTTCCTAAATTCCTGCTCAATGTCTAGTCACTACAACTTTTCACCTTTCCCATGGATTCATTAGCTATTTATTTATTGGCTGCAAAAAGGTACTTAGGAAATGTATTTTTACAAATAAAAAATAAAATTTGAATCTTCCATGATCCAAACAGATGTTTAGTCATCCAGTCTGTGTGCACAGACGCAGTTGCAGTGGATACATGTGTTTATAGGTGTATTTAATGCATGTGCAAGGCTGGGACATTAAAAATCAGGCACATGTTGATCTAGGGGCTCATTCTGCAGGCAAGAAGGCTTGCTGTGTGCGTGTGTCAGGTAATTTTAAAATTGAGTGTTTTCTTCAAAGGGAATTGTATATAAAAGGGGATATTCCCCTCCATAAACAACTGGGGGGCGGGGGGAGAGGGGGCTGTCCTCTGTTCAGGCTAGAGGTCTATGAGCAAGTGTCCGAGCAAGTGGCCAAGCAAGAACAAGGGAAGAGGCAACAGATGGAGATAAGGAGGCAGGAACAAACCTCAGTTCAGCTGAGGGACTCAGTGTCTTTACTGGCTGCAGAAAAGCACAAAGGGAAGATTCAGCACTGGTCAACATCGAGCAGAGCCCTGTCCCGGGAGACTGAGAAGTTGCAATTTGCCTTATCTCTACTCACTTCTTGGATGCTTCTTAAGGTGATGACTTTGCACCTCTATTTATCTGCTCTCGCCTTTTCTTCTGTCCAGACTTAAACAGAGAGAAGACAGCAGGTTAATAAATTAAAATAAAACAGCTCACTAAAGAAAGGGCAAACTGACTTGGAAAACCAAGAGCCATCTCTACTCCTACCAGCTGGAGTTTCTCCCACTTCTACAGCCATTAAAGTTATGAAATGTTTGGATGTTTTACTAATTCCATTAAGAACCAGAAAGGCTGTTCCCACCATGACCAGAAAATGAAACAGCAGCAATCACACGGGAAAATGCTCAACTTTCCAGACTCAGCAGTTTTATTAGTGCAAATACACTCCAGATAGACAGCCACACATTTGCCTGCTTCCTTACACTGAACCCTAGCTCAGCCTGCAGAGGCTAACCCACTGTTACTAACCTTCTTTGCTACCTCGTTACACCAGCAAGAAGGAATGTCCCACCGATGAGGACTCTGACCTAAGATTCAGACATGTATTTTTTTCCTCTCTCTTTTGTGGACTGCCTGAGTGACTTTGGGCAAGTTGTTAATTGTGTCTGTATCCTGGTTCCCCAGCTGTGAAATGGAAATAATAGCACTTCCATGCTACAAAATGGCATAAATAAGGTTAATTTTGATGCACCTGATATATGATGCTAATAAAAATCTTGAAATCACCATTTCCCAGGCTCCATCTCTAGCCTGGGTCTAGTTCTTCCCTAGGACTTCTCTAGTAGAAGAGAAGTCTTTAGCAAATGCTAATGTGACAAGCATGGGGCTTTTTTTGTGGTGTTGTGTATGCTTTTTCCTTGATCACTCAGCTCCTGGAGTCATGTGATTCTGGATAATCTTGGTCTTCATTAAAATAAAGTCTGAAGTTTCATAGCCAGGAGACTGAAGCATAGTGGGTGGCAAAGGAAAGAAATGAATGCTTAAAAACATGAATGCAAAAGGGGAGCAACTGAAACAGCCCAACATTAGTTATTTTAAAGTATCAAGATTTCTAAGCTGATAGAAGTTTTATTAAGGATAAAAAAATGATTTGTAAGTTCAGAGGTGACAATACCAAGTTTCATTCTTACTGCTTTTTCCCCTTCAGGCGCTGTCGCAGTACAGATCAGATCAGCACAATTCACTCCAGTTCACCAGCACAGACACCTAAATTACAATCCCAGCACCGCCTGAGCCTTTGAGAAAGTGACACAGAGCTCAGAGCTGAGTTTTGAGGCCAGTTCACACTATGGCAATCTTGCTCGCTAGGCAGCAATGTGACGAGCATATTAGCATTTAGCAAAGGTATATACAGCCATGGTCCCTGCCTCGAGGAGCTTACAACTTTGCAATACAGACAGAGGGACTAAAACATGAAGCCACATAAAAAGAAAAAGAATTAAGCAGACATGTTGGTTACATACTCCTGCAACCACATCAAACCTGGTCAAAGGGAGGAAACTGTTGTGTCCTTGAATGCGATCCCCACTCATGAATCCAGGTCCTGGCAGTCACGTGTGGGTCGGCGCAGATCAGCACGGCTTTCTGGCACCCTTTCCCAGGGCCAGCCCACCCTCCTGCACCGGGCTGTGCGGTATGCAACAGATAGGCATGCATAAGTTAGCTGTAAGCCACACATGTAATTAAATTACTGGCTGGTTCAGCTAGTGAAAGCAGGCTCGAGCCACATACAGTCAGCTAACATTTTCAAACCCTGTCATTAAAAATTCCTCACTCCAGCCTGTGCCGAACAGAGTGAGTAAAGTCTGTGGGTCCCTGGGCCCTGGTGTTCCCATCACAAGCCATCTTCTTCCTACAGCAGCCGTATTCCTGGCACAGCTGTACAGACCCCAGGCTGTCCCAGACCCCTGCACCCCAGAAGTGCCAAGACCCTCCTACTAACCCCTCTACGCCAGGGCTGGGGTGAATTTTGTGTGGTCTCAGCCCAAAAAGAGGGACAGCTGTGTCTGGCCTGGGTCTCATCAGAGAGGGCCTGCCTGTTCTTCCTAGGAAGCTGGAAAATTCCCAGGCAATCGCACAAAGGAAAGAAAATCTTCTCGAGAGCCAAGGAAGAGAGTCAGACACACAGGATCATGGAGGGACTTGCTCAAGGTCACACTGCAAGTCACCGCTGGAGCGAGACATGAGGACCCCCAGTCCCTAGGCTGTACTATACTCTCTTCCCTTAAACCAACTCAGACCAAGGCAAATCAGGATAAGAAAATGATCAGACTAAGGAAACTTCCTCTAATATTAGGGATGCCAGCACCTCCAGATGATGATGCTGGTAGCCAGAACCTGTTCCTAAAGCTGTACAGAAAGTGATTTGTCTTTGACTGCTCTGCGGAGCTTAACTATAACTAAGATCACTCCAGCTTCTTTGGGTATCCCAAGTCCAAAATAGCAAATTTCACAGTTTAAGCCACCTTGTGGAGGCACAAGGGGCAATATAACCTGATCTTATTTAGCAGAAGCAGTCAGTATCTCTCAGACATTTAGCATTCCTCTGCAGAAACCCATCAGGCTGCTGCGCGGAGCGCTGCACATGCTGCTCTCCCTCTGTATAGATTATTGCTTTCTTAAAGAGAAAAAGTAAATGGGCCAGATCTGCAGTGACGTAAATCAGCATCTCCCTCCTGAAGTCAATGAAGCTACACCAGCGGGCACTAGCTAAAGATCTGGCCCAGTGAGTTTAGTGCCATGAGGTTATGAAACACTGTTATTACGTGGCGCTGCATGTAATTGCTTGATCCCTTCTCACCATCTCCCCGAGGGGTCCAGAACAGCCCTCCTCGTAATGCTGCCAGCAGCAGGGGGAGATGAGAGTGTAATGTTCAATTATCTTTTGCATGTTTTTCCAATAGTAAATCACAGCAGGGGATGTGACCCCCTGCTAATTGGAAGTCATGTCCTGTGGGGTTCTCTTCTTCCCTTTTGCTCCAATGTATATATTTGTATTAAATACTGATAAATGGCACAAATGTGGAGAGGTGGTAGATTCTGTGCAGTTGCGGCTGTAATGAAGATTTCTCTTACAGATGTGTTTTTCTCTAGTTTCAAAAATGTTCAATCAAGTTTATGCTAGGTTTTAGCATGAGAGGCTAAAGCTGATGGAGATTCCTTCAGCCAAACCTGACTTAAATCAACTGAGCTGTTCCTGTGTTATAGGAGGATAATGTTTCTTTCACTACCATCTACCACAAGGTCTGAAATCCCTCCATGACCGCTTTGTGTTTCAGAAAAGGCGAAACCTAGAGATGGTAATGCAGTAGACAGGAAGCATTTCTGTGTAGCTCATCAGCAAGCCAGTTTAGGTTTTCAAAGGGATTTGATCCGGGTGAAATTCAACCCCATGGTCAATGAAGCACTTACATTCCTCCCAAAGCTCAGCAATAAGGCGTAGGCACTGAGGGGTGAGATTGTCAGGCAGAGATTTCCCCAGGTGGTGGTGGGGGAATGTTCAGGCTGTGACACCCCGCTGGCACTGCAGGGTGATGGGTGTGTTCACCTGTGTCACTCAGGCCAGACAGCACACCTCCTTCTGTTTTGGACCGGCGTCACCAGACCTTCCGATGGTGTGTACCGTCCCAGTGGGGAGCTGCTGCTTCAGGCACTGTGCAGAGAGTCCACTGCTCTCCCTGTGCTCCCTTCACCCCTTAGGTCTGTGTCTCAGCCTTGTAAGCCCATGGGACACAAGCACCTGCTCAACCTGTTCTACACAATGTCCCCAGCAGTCGGGCGGCTGCTTTGGCAAGAACACTGGACCATAACCAAGCATGACCTCCCAGCAATGTTACCACCAACCTCTTCCTCCACCCAGTGCCAACGTATCAAATATGCTCTCATCCCGTAAACCAACACAGCCCTGTCTCACATGTGGAAGGATGATACTTGAGAAGCCTTTTACATCACGATGCTGTGAGACACAATTACACACCTTTGAAATGTACCCAGCACCTATTGCATCATGACAGATGTACCAAGAATATGATTAGAGAAGGATAAAAGGCATTTCTTTAATAACGCATTAGCCAACGTGCTTAATGAATGTATTTTAAATGCCATCTGCAGACAGAACAAGGTGTATTTCGACACACATTAGCTGATCAAGGGAAACCTCAGGAGGAAGTCTAAAGGGAACAAATGAACTTGGCAAACTGGAAAATCCAACCTACAGAGAATTTAATGGGAATTAAGGCCCTAATTCAGCAAGGTATTTAAAGACAGATTTTTAAAGGTACTTAGTGAGTTAAACATTTAAATACCTTTAAAAATCTAATTCGCCAACATGTAATGATCTCTAAGTCTGTGTTCAGATCCATCCCTGTTCATTTCAGCAAAGTAAGCAGTACTAAAATGCTCTGCTGAATCAGGACCTAAATCAAATTTAACAGGCTAATCCAGAAATTATCTAAATCCTATACAAGCTACTAAAGGAAGAGTCCTCCTCCCAATTTCAGGTTCTGGAACCTTCTTGTGAAATCACTTCTCAATATTTTATTAAATTCTGTGGGTTAGTTAAAAAAAAAAATCCATAGCTAAGTAATCATTTTGTGTCAAATTCTGTCAGACCTTCTGAGAAGAGCAGGGATTTGAATTTTAAACAGCGGAATCGATGATCAATCACTGTACAATAATTTGGAGATTTGCAACACAGAAGTATCCACACGACACATAGAAATGATGTTTCTTCTCTTCTCCCATTTTATGTTTGATTAGGAATACAAGTGACAGTTGCCTCTGAACATTAACCCAGCTGGAATCTTAGAGGAGGAGGAAGCGAGAGGAAGGTCAGATACCACGGGGATGGACACTGTGTAAGAGCACAAATCAAATCTAGTGAGTCCTATCCTCAGAGAGTGAAAGTGGCTGAGAATTAGGGCAAGGCAGAGTTCTAAGCATCTTTCTCAACTGGGTGGGCAGAGAGAGAAGTCCCTGCACCGGGATTCCCCCACTCCAACTGGTTGCTCATAAAAAAAGCTTGCAAACACATTTTAAGAGGAAGCAGGAGGAATTGATAAGGTGAAGAAGAGACTCTTGACACTCTCTTGTTCTTTCACCCCTGCAGTGAAAGCAAAAGCGATCTTGGCCACATCTTGAGAGAGTGAGAAGATCAGATACTGGTGATACTACTTTGAAGTGTCTCAAGAAGAAGTGGCTGACACAGCGCTCTGCAGTGAAAACCTGATAAGCATCAAGTACTTGACAAAGCTTCAAATATAAGAGCTCGAAGTGTAATGTGCTTCTTTTCAGCCCAAGGAGTCTCTGCCCACATCTCCAGAGCCTGAAGTGTCCTGGCTGCTGGTCATGCTGCACAATCACCGCAGCTTTGCCAGGTCCTGGATCCACTCTTGAGGGAAAGCGTCCACGCGTAGGCGGCTGCTGCAGCAGGAAGGTGTGATGGCATCCCATCCCCTGTCACCTCACTAGCCCCAGGGAGCAGCAAGCTCCACCGCTGCTCTGCTTCCCACCTTTGCAACCCCCACCCTGTCAAAGGCAAGTGTTACCCTCAAACAAAGTCGAGAGCGTTTTTTCAATGAGGGCAATACAGGAAACATTTTGGTCTGTACTGCAAAAATAACCACTTTACGGAGAAGAGCCCCCTCGTGCTTGTCAATAGCCCCAAAGGTGCTACTCTCAGTATGCGCAAGTGTAACATATCGGACTACACATGTCTTTTACTCACATTACTATGCTGGAGAAGGTTTGGGGGGGGGGAGGTGGTGAAAGTAGCACTGCTTTCAAAAAGGCATTTTAAACTACTTTTTTATTTCCTAGGGCAAACTATCATATGCTTTGGGCCCAACCCGGGCTACAAAGACAGTCAAGTACAGCTATTTGATTAGATGTGTGAAAACGTCATGTTGAACAAAATTGTGCTGCTAAAAGTAAGCTGCACTGTTCTGAATTATGCTGATGAAACCCACTCATCAGCTAGCAGAAGGGTGGTTGCTGTGATTCTGCTGCTGCTGGTTTCGCAGTGAAGGAGAGCGGCTGATATTGGTGGTATAACTGGTATTACAAAACATTTTAGGCTGAGGTGGGATCCTTGGCTCACTAAACAGCTGCAACACCATAAGATACAGCTGAAATGTCATTGCCTTTACACCAATTGTTCCTGGCCAGCAGCTCTGCTGGCAGAGTGCTTTGTGTGCTCACATACACTGCCTAATTCCCTTCACGAAAAATCACCGCAGTCGCTCCTGCAGTGGACTGGAGTGTGGAGCAGGGGAAATTGGACATGGGATGCTCTGCTGTGGGATCAGTAACCTCCTGATGGGCAAAGCAACCTCTTCAGCCCACTCAGCTGCATCTGAAAGGCAGCAATTATTTACAACTTCTTTGAGATCATAGCTTGGACCAGGAAAACTTCACTTTTGCTGTCTAGCCTTCCTCACCAGCCAAGCAAAATCAGGCAGGCATCACCTGAGTTTTTAATCATATTTCTCATCATATTCCCAGCCACCACGACAAAGGTCTAGGGTGTGTTTGTGGCCTTATTCTGCATTCATATAGGGATTTCTGTAGATGTAAATACACGAACATAATTTTTAATGTAAATTTTACTGTGCAAGCAGTGAAGTGTGGGGTTTGTGTCCACACTGTTTCTCCGTCTCAACAGACTGCTTGTAGCTTAACTCCAGTGTCCTGCACAGTGGCAAGAAATCCAAGGTTCCCAAGACTGCCAGTGACCTCCCTGCCCTATCCACACATGCTGCGTGCAGCACGATGTGGACTGCCTACAGATAGTCCTTCTTCATCTGGGTCTGGCTGTGCTGGTTGCCCTTGCTCAAGAGCTGCAGGTGACCATCCCTCAGCTCCACTGCTGCAGCAGAACATGTTGGTTCTCCCTCTGCCAATTCAGGATCATCAGCAGGTCTGTTTCAAACCAAGTACTTGGACTGTTTTGAGTAACCTCGTACAAACTAGACAGCAACTTTCCTATAGAACCCTCCACCAGCAGTCCTTGTTGAAGGCTGTCTTTGGCAGAGGGTTAATGACAAACAAGCAGAGGGCATTCACAAGTTAAACCAGATATTTGCAGCCAGCAACTGCTGTAGCTGGAAGGATGCTGGCAGCTCCCCTCTGTGCTTAGCGACAACACGGAAACTCTGTGGAAACTCATTAAAGCAGTAGCTTGCCCTGGTCTTCACTTCAGTGATCAGCATCAGAGGTGTCCCCCCTGGACTGCTCACTGGGACTGTTTCCAAATCAGTATGAGTAAAATAGCAGTAAGAGCAGAAATGTTAGTAGCTTAGCTAGTCAGAGTCTAGTGGTATAGTTACAATAGGCTAAGACCTAGTCAAAATCTGGGGAAATCTCACAATTTAGGGGAAACAATTACAATGTTCCATTTCAGAAGAGAAATAGAAACATAAAAAATACCCTTGGGACACAGAAATGGGGGAAAAAATGAGGCAACACTGAAATAAGCAAATGTTTGAATATTCCCCACTATCTATATTGGCTTCCAGTGCTTCTTCAAATGGAAATTCTACAGTCTTTGAAGGCCTGACCAAATGCAGACTTTCAGAGTTGGAGAACAGCAGTTGCTGACTTTTGAGCCTGTAAGTGAAGTGTGGTAGAGTCAGTGCCCCAGCATAAGCTAAGATGGTCAGATTTTCCAAACTCCCAAGAGCATAGTGGTGGGATGAGCTGTGGCTCCATGAGCTGGTGGCACACCAGCTCCATTTCACTGCATCTGTGGTGACATGGTGTCAAAGACTCTATAAGCTCTAGAAACCACAGCTCTTTGGACTGTCTGCATGAGATACATGCCCTAGGACTGTATTTTCTGGAAGCCTGTGCTCCCTGCTATCATTCAGAGAGCAGAGAAGAGAGTGCACACAGGTTTTGACAGAAGTCTCCTTGGTCAAAGCCTCTGAAGTGAATATCTAATTGCACCTGACCATTTTTCTTGTGTTTCTTCGTGAGGAGCCTGTGAAGACCTGGAGGAAGCAGGAACATTGTAAGCTTCTAGGCACTTGATGAATCCAAAGGAAAACCTAGACTCAAGTGCTGGGAAAATTAGGGTCAAGCCCTGCCTCCATTATTGACTTTCTCTGTGGCCTTGGGCAGATAATATCACTGCCTTGCTTAACTTTCTGTAAAACATGAGGATATCTGAGTGACCATTTTTAAAGCACCTGGGTGACATAAAGTACCATGTAAAGAGTTACTCCCATGAGTTAAGCTTTGCAGTGCTGGGCTTATAGGTAATTTATTGCTGCGAATTTTATTTTTAAAGTGGGTTTCATGTGTATGTTTTCCTACAGAAATGTTTCTTTTGGTGTGTAACTCAAAACTGTCAGGTTTGATTTCATGTGTTTTGCAGAAAGTAAGAGTAGGTTGTATGTGTCCTACAAATCTTACAAGAAATCTTTACAACTGCCCGTTGACCCAGTGTATGAAATTGCATACACTAGAGTGGGCATTTCTCCGGTTTTCTATTGAGAAAGTGGGAGGAAAATACCTTTTGTTCTCTGGCAAGGGTTTAATTTATGTGCAAATGTTCTTTGGGTTTCCTGTGAATGGGAAACCAAACATGGTGAGGGGAAAAAAGAAAAAAAAAAAAAACCCAACCTCCCCCCCCATCCCCCAGCACATAAAAGAAACATGAACTTTGATTTTTATCAAAGCATCTCACATTTCTGGTGCTTTTCAGCAGCACATATTTGATGAAATAACTCAGCAAATGGGAATGAAGAGGCAAATTAAATAAAGCAAGCAGTTCACAAAAATGTATTGCAACTGGCCTGCAGGAAGGATTAAGAAACAGAGTCACTAGTATGGGCCTAAAGGTTTGTAAGTAACTACTAATTTCAGTTCATTGAGAGGAGATGCCTGAAAAGGCCTTCACTTCCAGAAAGCAGCAAATTGTCAAGGAATTCTGGAAGATGAGCCACTTTCAAAGGTAGACATGCAGGAGAGCAAAAGGTAAATTAAAACCCATGAGAATTAGTTATGTAAATAATTTTGAGGAGCTAAGTCTTATTTGGTCCATGTTTCTGTGTCCCAATATTTTTGGGACAAAACCTAGACCTGCTTCCCACAGAAAAAGCTTCTGGAAGCACAGCCAGGGGGCTCTGAATGCATCATGACACTCCTGCCACTGGAACAGATATCTGGGGGTAGACGGATGTCCTCTGCAATACTGAGACCATTTAAAAAGCAATCCAAGCTGTGCAGCAGTGATTAAAAATTCCTAGTTAATGAATCTCAGCAGATATTTGCTATCTTTTCAGCCTCTTGAGTTAATGATTCCTTTGCCAGATGACGGCTTTAACAGCTATGAGATGCATTTTTTCTATAAAGTTCTCATGCAGTCTGAGCATGCATTGCACTTGCTTTCAAAATGAATAAAGAAAATAGGAAATAAGTCTTTTCAGACCTTACATGTTTAAAATCCTTAGCAACCCTAAGACACTTGTTTCTTACCAATCCTCGTCTTGGTTAAAGGCCACCTAATAGCTATACATTGGTATGCGTCAGAGCTGCATGCGTCAAGCGTACATTTACTACAGTAACTTTGACTAAAGGCTGGCCATGGCCCCATATCGGGTATTCCTCTCTGTGAGCAACAACCTTGGAGTCCAGTCAGTGGAAGGAGTAACTTGTGCGTAGGTTTCAATATTTTAGATCTCATTTCTTCCTCTAGCATCCCCTCCTTGTCACTGTGGTTGCAAAAGGGGGCAGGCTTTCTTGCAGCTTCTACCACGGATGTGTATGAGAAACAGCATGCTTGTTTTCCTCAATTTAGTATTTCAGCATCATTTCTAGTATTTTGGTCCTTTTGGGCATCCTGTGTCTCTTGTATCCTGTGGCAGGTACAATGAAGCAGCAAATTTGGGAGAAAGGGATGATAAAAAAGTTAAATACACAGAGACATAACCTCACATTACACTTACCCCAATGTCACAGCAGGCAGCCACCAAAAGAAGATGCCTGGGTCTAGCCCATTCCCACCCCCAGCCACCCCTTGCATCAGATCTAACAATCACCTTAAAGAATCAGGTCTGTTTGCTAAACCAGCAGAAAACAAATCTTTTTTTTTCTTGTGTGTGGTTAGTTTCCATGTCAACTCACCACACATTCGCATCATCTGTAGATGCTACGTGAGGGAGGGGCAGGAATATGTGAGTGGGGGCAGAGAGGCGAAAGTAGGTTACATCAGATTAAATTGAACGTCAAACTGCACCCCAAATCCCCAGTGGCACATCTAAATCTACCAACACAGTCATCAGAAGTCTGAATGGGATGCTGAATTACGTGAGAATCCATGAAGGCTTTTCGCCATATAAAAAGAAAACTGAAGGTTTGAGGAGTTCTAGCTAAAAGTTTCAGACTCTATATCAGACATCAGAGAATTAAGGCCATAAGCACAACAGTGAAATTAATGTTTAATGGTTTATTTTCGTATAACAAAAATCATTTAATTCCAAGAATAATAGTAATCAACCTGCAGTATATAAATATTTAAAGACAGAAACAGTGTTAAAATGGAGAGTAAGGATATTTTATCAACAGTAGTCTTTGTAAGTTATCCCTATCATTAGGATTTGTTTTTCATTAAAATTGCAAAGTTAACATTTGACAACTCTATGATACTGGAGTAAACTAAGTACTGTTTTTACCAGCTACATGAAATGTACCAAATGTTACATAGGGTACCTAGCCTATAGGCATAGCTTGTGAAGCACATATGATTTGGATGATTTAGGGATTTTAAAGAAAATTAATATTTGTGTTTCTGTTAGAGAAAAAGGTTAAAAAATCTCTAAAAACTGTTATTAGAGATCTTGCTTTTCACTGTATGATAACAAACTGTTAAAATCTCCATGTATGAAGGTTGCAGTGAAAAGTAATAAAGGGTGTTTATCTTGTAACTTGTGTTTTGTGCTAGGAAAGCAAGCAATACTCTACAGTCATCTGAAGACCTTTCACACAATTGCAGAAAGCTGAACCTTACTAAAGAATATGCATTTAAATGGACTAGATTTGTCTCCATCTTTATTAACAATACGCAATATAAAGTAGAACTTGGAAAGTATTTTAGTAATATATACAGCATTACTGATAACTTTGCTGGAATATAAGGTCCAGACAGACATCATATGCATTTTCAAAAAGGATTTTGATAAATGTCAGTTCAGAAAATAGCTGAGGATAATGTGCTTTATCAGCTAGATCTGTCAGAAACATGGTTGTAGCACACACAGAGAGTTTGAACTAATTTTAGCAACTGTTTCAGGTATCAGTGTTGAAGCTTATGCTGAAACATGCTAATTCCCGCCTGTGCCTATGCTAGCCCTATTAAAGACAGCTTGAGTGTCTCTGCAGGTACCACAGCTGCACTCTAGACTAAGCCAGAATTACCTTTGAAGCTGAGGTCAGGAAGAGATCCAGAAACATGACCTCAGCTCAACAGTAAACTCTGCAAATGTTTAATTCAATGGGATGGGAGCAAAAGTGTAAAACTAAAGATGTGCTTTGCAGAATCACAGCCCGTAAGATGAATTAGCACTATCAAACTCTCTGCAGACAACCAGAAGTCCATCAATATTTTGGGAAATGACCCTTTGAGGCTCTGCCTGCATTTGCAGCTCCATGGCCAAAGACCGTTTAGCCACGTAACGAATTTTTTGCGTTTTGCATCTGCCAGAAGGGAATGCCCCAAATGTTCGTGTTGCAGAACTACTTGCCCTTTCCCAGACACTTACACTGATGTGAGACATAAGCTCACCATGCTTATGCCATTAGTCAAATGTGACCTTGATGTCTGAACCAAGTGTTCCCTTATTGAAAACTGGGCCACTCTTGCTGAATCTGATAGATAAAATATTTATGAAAGGTGTGAGGAGCTCATTTGTTAAGATATGACTGGTGTTAGCAGAGTGTCTCTGAATGACATGAGTAATTAATTAAAAATACACTGAACTGCCTCACACAGACAGAATACAGATTTGAGGGGGGAGGTCCAGGCTAAACCAACGTCTCTCCTAACAGCAGATGGTACTGGAATCCTGTTGCTGGAGGACCACATTCCCTCCCCACTAATTCTCACCTTTGTGGCTCTGCTCTGAAAAACACAGAATTGCCATGATATGAAAAAGAAGAAGCATTTGTCCTTTGGCAATAGACTCATTACAAAGTGCTGGTTCAGCAGAGCAGGAGAAGAAACAGAGGACCTAACTACTGCTACACAGTACTCCCTCCTGGTTTTCTAGTAAAAGTTTGACATTAGAAACAAGTTCGTACATAGAGTAGTTTCATTTAGCAGAATCACGCGTGTGTAAAAGGAAACTTTTGCCGAAGCTTCTAAAAGTTAAACAATTCCAGTGAGCATGAAAAGCTGTCTATAAGCTGTGTATTTGCTGGAAAACAATGTCGTGTTTAGAACAAGGATGAGGTCCATGGCTATCCTTTGTGTAACAGTTGCATCTGCAGACCTTAAGAGTGTTATAGCCTTTATTCAATAAGTGTATCAAAGGAATGGAGAGATGAAGAGATTTGGCTGGGAGAAATGAAAATTTGGCAGCAGTGCTGACATGTAGGTGAAGTCTACACAAGAGATCTGCACTGCTCCGTGCTAACTAGCGGCGCAATTCTTTGTTATCAGCCCTATGTTCCACATCAGCATGAACACCCTTTCCCTGTCCCAACCTTCCCTTTTGACAAAGATTTTTTCTTTTGGGGCAAACAAAAGCACACTTTGAAACCTGCTAACTGTACCCCCAGTGGGAGAAGTTACTACCGTATCCAGTCCAAAAATCCTGTCTACGTTACAGGGATATTTTGGTGTCAATCTCAATAAATATTTATAATCTTGACTGCTTATAGGCATAACTCCCATCACTTTCTGAGGTTTTGGTCCTATGGGCTTTAGCTTATTGACATGTAAAGCAGAAATAATCTTTTCATTCCTCACTTGAGCACTACGATTTGTTCCTTAGTGGGATATTATTAATTACGTAGCACCAAAAACTCACTGCAAAATTTTCAGGCAACATATATTCCAATAAATTAAATAATGCCGGGTCATTCCTAGGCAAGGGAGCTTGATCATCTGCACTGTTGATGGTCCCTAGCACAGTTTGGGTCTGTGCCAGGTAGCATTCTCCAAAAAATAATCCCCAGGCACAACTTAGAAGCTTACATGGACCAAAGACCATTCCCAACAGGTAATTTGGATGCAGCCAACCCATCTGGTATGATAAACAGATCAGTTGTAGGAGGTGGGGCACTTGGGCCTAGTGCCAGAGAATGGCCCTGGGTACAATTACTTGCCTGGACATATATTCAAGCCGTGACTGAGGGAAGAACAAGGCAATTTGTTAGTGGTTTTAAAACCGTATCTATCATTGTCATAGTCAGACACATAAATAAATGCACAGGATGTTGCTATCATTAAGTATCCTGATACCAAGTCTCTGTGGCTATGTCTGTACTAAGTAAAAAAGGCCAGAGCCTGTCCCTGGATGGGACGCCTGATGCGCAGACAGCTAGACTGCCCCTTCACTCCCTGGTCAGCTGCCAGCTGCTGAGACATCAGCCCAGGCTGCACCCAAACCATGCCAGAAAACTGTCCAGGAGAGCTATCCATGGATGGTGGTGTGACTGAGCTTTCCCCCATGCCCTGACCCTTTGTGTTGGCAGCTTATACACAGCTCTGTACTCTGGAGCCCTCTGCAAATATAAACAGTACAGCAGGACAAACACTTTTACTGAATACCTGTACTTTCTTCCTTATTTTCTTTACGCTCAAGCCACGGCATCAGTTCAGCGACGTGCTGTGAGGTCTTTGCATCTCCACCTCATCATGAAACTCCTCAGCCAGAGAATGATGCAGGTAGAAACAGTCCGGGGCTCCAAAAGGACAATCCCTGCTGTGGGAAGCAGGAGGCAGACGTCCCCAGCCATGGACTGGTTTTGTGTTGATTCAGCACTACGAAAATTATTTCTGTCCTCATTCAAGAGATGCAGAAATTTTTTTAACATCTTTAGGTGTGGAGCTGGAAAGTAGGTCAGGTAGAATAAGTGTGACAAGACAGGCCACTCACAGGGAGGTGGAAAGTTCAGGTACTATAAGTACAGTTGTGACAAGTTTAGACTTGGCATTCGCTGATCGGGATTCTCTCAAACGTCTAATAACTTCAACCTTCTCCCGAAAGGACAGTGTGTCTGTGTTTGTCCTTAAAACATTTTGTGAAGTTAATGGTAGAAAGTAAAGGATTTATTTCAGGTGCTGAATATTCCATTAAATAAGCAATTCCAAGGTACTTAGGACAGCATAATACAGTAGTTTCAGAAATTACACTTAACGTTACATAGTCAGTTTTAGGGCACTGCATTTTTAACTACAGTGTGTTAATGAGAAAGATCTGATTAACAATAAAGCTAACAACTGTGTGTGACATGATTCATGCATATTGAGATGTATTAATATAATGTAATGAAATAATTTCAAATCATAACATTATTTATTATGTACGAATAACCTAATTTTAATTTTGTACAGAAATGGCCAATACTGCTGTAATTTGTTATTTTACTTATAAAATAGCCCCCAGCTTTCAGAGAGATCTCAATAAAAATAATAAAACCATAATTTTATAAGTGGTTCTTTAATATTCATACCAGTAAAGCTGGAAATCTTGTACAATCTATAATATAAGAATATCTACAAAAGCCAATTAAAACTCTAAATTCCAACCAAAGCAGCTATAAGCCTGACCAGTTACAAGTTAACGGATGTTAACGTAGACTTCATATATTTCTGCAGTCTTCATAGCAGACCTCGTCACACATGCACAGAGCCACACTCATCCAGCTCAGCTATTGCTTATCTCATCGATCGACTCCAACAAGGCAGACCCAGTCTGATGTTCGCGTTGCATTACAGAAGTTTGTAGCACCATTGTCATCAAGGCTAACAATAGGAGGGAGGTTGATTCAGGAGAGCACTAACGCAGGAATTTGGAGATGTCAGCTCTAGCCCCTCCTGTGTCACAGGCTCTGTGTCATGGAGCATCTATATTTAAAGACCCCAGAAAAATTATTGTTCCCCTACGCACTGGGTTGTGCGAGGAGGAACAAGTGATGCTCCACGGTGCTCAGGTACACCAGTGATGAGGGTCACGCAAGCACTCTCAGTGATTCAGTACTTTCTGTTGCCACCATCACAAGTCCCCATTCAACATTCACACACTTAAGATTTACCCCAATGCTAACTAGACATTCATCTACGAGCTTTGGGTAGCCTCAAAGTAATCTGAGAATTCTGTTGAAATACAGCAATTTGCATACTTTATATACTAAAAGTCTATCAATTTCTGGCAATATTTTTTTTCTCTTTCCCAGAAATGCCAAAAGCCTTGTGTTTTTAAAGAAGAGCCACACCATGTGCTCAGAGATTTTCTTCCTAAACCTGTGGACTCCCTGTTAGTGCCCCCATACCATAGAAAACCCTTCTCCGACATCCTACCGCTGGCTCCAGCTTACACATCTCCACTTGCTTCCCTGAAGCACAAAGGCATCATAAGACCAGCAGCACTTCATTTTGGTCGTGCTCAAGCCAGGCTAAGCTTCAGAGATCAAAACAAACTTTCAATCTCACTTACATGTCTACAGGCAGCTTGCTGTGATGCTCAGAGCCATAAGACTCTCTTGGGAATAGTCTTGTGGTACAAATTTCCCCCTGCGCTGCTTGCACAGGAAACACAGAATTATGATCAATTGTGTAGTTAATAAAATTACCAAGGGTTTTTAGAATTATTTGGGCATTGCTTTACAGATGTTTGGACCTAGGGAAGTCAATGGTAGCTGGGTAAAATGGGTGTAAAATACTTCACAAATTAGAAAGGCTACATTTTACACTTTGCAATCGCACTGGCATCGTTAGCTGCTGCACTTTATATTATTCATCTTTTATAGTGTACATTAATAATAATAATAATCAGATATTCTGAGTTGCCTTTCACAAGGAAAATATGACGCATCTCTCCTACGGCCATGAAAACTTTTGCGAGATACCGTAACTTTTGGAGTTTCCTAATTTTTCAATGCTTCATCTCACATGTGTCAGACTGTGCAAATGCTGGGGGATTTTAAGGGTGACAGGAGGTGAGGAGTTCTGATTTTGTTTTGGCCTCTTCTTTTGAGGTGGGGATTTGTTAATTCTTGTTTTGCATATAATTTCATAAGTATTTTTAAGCACAAAATAAGGAAACAAGAAAATCTGGTGCAGTGTCTAAATTTCACCTATATTCACACTTCACAGAGTACAAACTCTGTGGGTAAGTTTCTCCCTGTGGGTCTCCTCAGCTCTCACCTGGCATCCCTCATACATAGAGAGTTTTACTTTCCTTTAAAACTATTTGTTTCTCACAGCCTATAATCTTATTTGAATTTCCCAGAGTTTGGTTCCTCTTTAAAATGATCAACATACCTGTAAGTCACACACACAAGTCACCGCACACATATTACGGGTTCAGTGAGGCTCTCATATGAAATACTGGTAAAGCTCACATGATATAAATATGCACCATGCACTAGTTCAGCGGGGCATCACATGCACAGGCCCATATTTATCCGTTTAAGCATGTGTTTAAACACCGTGTAATATCTGGTCCTTTCCCAGCAAAATGGAAACGCTTACTCTTTCTGTGTGCTGTCGCTTAATTGCTGTTCAGTCACCCATCATTTCTTCGTGAGGCAGTGTTCAAATGGGCCATGCTTGTACAAGAGCGAAACCAAAGCTGTCAGGCCAAAGTGAAGGTCCATAAAGAGACCTCAGAGATGTCAAGGGTCTTTGGGGCTAGTTCCTGGCTTACACAATTTGGTATCTAATGGTTGGAGTGATTTTAAAAAGAGCCTGCTATTCTTCGCCACGTCCACAGCACGAGAGAAACAACAGTACAGAGACACCTGAACCAGTAAAGGCACCATGCAGCATTTGCCTGTTTGTAGATAAAATCAGTTCCCAAGATGTATTAGGCTTGATATAGAAGACATTTGCAACCAGATCCAGAGGCATTGAGGCAAAGGCATTTACGTTTAATCCATTCCTGGGCTGTTGAGGCCGCCACAGAGTTGTAGCACACCAAGTGGATATGCCGGCTTGATCTTTACTCATTCCCTTCTCACCCCAAGGGCAAACACGTCCAGAGGCATATGACCATGGCTTACTACCGGTGGGATGTGAACTATTTTGACGTGCACTGCAGCCTGGCCCAGAACGAGGAGATGCCGTAGGCAGCGGAAGTTTGGAGACCTCTGGCTTACAAATACTGGTATTAAGTTCATCTTCTGGTCAAGATCATTTCCCATCCCAGGAAATGTGATGCCCAGAGAGGGATGTCCTAGATAGCTGTGTGCTCACAAATAGAAGAGAGCCTTTCTGAAGGATCTCTCAATAGGGTCTTCTCTTGGGCAGTTGTTTGCATCTCTTCTTTCAAGCACGGGTGTGGGTTGGTTTTTTTTGTTGTTCTTTTTTTTTGTTGTTTGGGCCACTGACAGCATGTGATTTCATTAGACAGGTGAGTAAAATTGTGAGTTTTGTGTCTTCCTCCTGTGAACTCCCCTCCCACTTACCCCGTTGCTTCCGAGAAAGAGAAGCTGAAAATGGGTGCTCGAGATTTTCCTTTCTGTCTAACTGAAAATGAGAGAAAAGCTAAGACTTTCTGAGCACAGCTGTACTTTCCCAATCAATAAAAGCTGATCAAGAGCCCAAAATGCCCTGCACACAGCTACAGCCCTGCATTTCCTGTCACTGCCTGAGGTGAAACCTTCCATTGCCTGCTGCGATGATTCATTTCCAAAACTTCAGTTAAGTTATTACAACGGCAGGTGACCTCTGATTTTCACCCGTGTCTTTTCCCCACCCTTGCTTTCTTTTATTCTTTTTCAATTAAAATGTGACTCACTGTGGTGGAATTTTGTCAGAGTCCATCAACCCTGATCCTCTTCCTCCCCAAACCCTGCTCCTAATACATCTGTCACAAACTTTTTATTTTAAGCCTTAGTATTTGGTGCTGTCATTTCATTGGATATGTCTGCAGCTCCCAGAGACTGAATTCAGAAGGGCTCTGTTGTGCCAGGTGCTGTACAAACATAATGAGACCTTCCCCCAGGAGCTACATTTTAAAAAGTTCTTTCAGTCCTTTAGTGATTCTCTCTCTCTTTTCTTCTGTTTCTTTTGCTGGTATTCTCATGAAAGCAGTAGCCTGGCTGCAAACTTGCCTTTTGCTACCATCGCAGCAAACTGGATTGTCTTATTGGAGACGGCAGAACCACTCCAGATTTACACTCCGGGTAACTGGCAGCAGGACGTCCTCCCCTCTTTCACTCTTTAAAAACCAGTCATGATGAAATGCTGGGATAGGTGCAATAGAAAAATCCTTTGAGGTTAGAGATCCAATAAACCTTGCCCCTTTTTTTGATACTAC
The DNA here is from genome assembly GCA_013401315.1 of Balaeniceps rex. Lineage (NCBI taxonomy): Eukaryota > Metazoa > Chordata > Aves > Pelecaniformes > Balaenicipitidae > Balaeniceps > Balaeniceps rex. Next base: position 254,775 of record VYZW01053825.1, on the reverse strand, counting down.
CTGCTTTAAGAGATTTTAATTGCTAATTAGCTATGCTGTCCATTTGTTTTGTTATATTCATCCTTGCTTTCTGCTGGGATTTCAGCATCTGTTGAGGAGGAAACCTTGGAAGAAAGCCAAAGAGCTGTCGTAAGAGGTGTCAGCGATGCTCTTTTCAAGTCAGAACTGGACCACTGACACCATTCGATGGTAGTTACCTCACTGTAATACTGCCTTGGACCACATCCTGGGAATGTGACACCGTATATGCTCATCAGAGCTTGGAAGTCCTAACAAGGAACTGCAGCACATTAAGCAAAATTCAAGAGAGCAAGTGAAAAGGAATTTTTTTTTTAAAAAAGCACTTGTTTACAGATTGTCCTATCTGATTAAGAGACTACTGAGGAACCCTTAACTTGAGCATTTGGGTGAACTCATAAGCAAAAGCCTCCCACTTTCCCTATCAAAAATTATCTTCACTTCAAGAGATAATAGGCAACAGCCTGGCCTACAGGCAGCCACATACTGGTGGTGAAGCTAATTGATGCAAATGGCTCCAGGGTGTTTTGCAGAGGATCTCCCAAGGATCTTCACTGTCCTCATCATCCGTACCGCAGCACAGCTTTGTTAAAGAAATAGGTTACCTTCACAAGACTTTCGCTAAGAAGGAAAGGCTAAACAAGTTTGAGAAGTCAATACCAAATTCTAGTAGTCAATATTTGAAAGCTGAAGATAGGTGGCATTATTGTTAGTCTCTTAAACATTTCAGTCAAGCTCTAATAATAGGTTTTCCCACATAAAAGAGTAAAATATCCTGTGTGTCAGAGGTTATGTCTTCACTTCAGAATTAACTCAGGTGAGGCTGTTGTCTCTTCCTCCTTCTGGTTGACAGAGAAAACCCAAATCCGGGGGTGTGTTTTCCATTCAGAGCAGGGTTACCAATTGAAGCTCAGGATCTGTTTTCACAAGGGCTGGCACCCTCAGTGCTGAGGATGCAGTTGCAGCATTTGAACGCTGAGTTCCCCAGTGTTTTCCCACCTCTTTGTGCCCAGAAAATCACTCCAATTTACATACAGTCACATGGACGGGGGTATGTCTACACCATCGTCTCACTCCCCACCTCAACCCTGGTCTTTATTCACTGATCCTCCATATTGCATAAACATTAATTCACTCCCATGCTATTTTTTGAAAAATACTAGGTAGCTCCTTTGAAAGAAAAATCAAAGTGTTTTGTCTTAGATATTCTAAGCTGGGAGTATCTCCCACCAGGCAGTATGCACAGGAATGCACCAGGCTTGTTTTCTTCTGCTCTACAGAGTCCTCCAGCATCCTCCCTGCAGGCTTTGCAAACTCAAGGACTCCAGTCTTGTCATGTCATACATACATGACCAAAATGTATAATATCAGCTTCATGAAAACACCAAGCAGCAGGACTGCAGCACAGTTCACACTTTGAACTGAAAAAAATGGACCCAAAATGACAGCTATGTCTTAGGGGAAGAAGGACCTGCAGGAGACATAAGGCCAAGTGTGGTAAGGAGAGGACTGAGGAGGCCAGCCTGCCTAGTGTGGATGCAACCACTAGTGGATGCATTCATCAGGGCAGATGTAGCCAGAGCAACACCATTTAATGCAGTAAAAAGAATTATGGGATATTACTTTGATGGGTTCAGAGATGCACATGGGTGCATGCAATCCCTTTGTGGAAATAATGAGTATGGAATATGGCCATTGTTTGCTAACTTGAGTTTAGACCCCCATGGAATTCAGCAACATTTTTGCAACAAAGACCTTCCTGTGCAATTGAAAGTGGTCCTTTTAAAGGATTCTGTGGCCCCCACATTGGAACTTTGTCATGAGTTTGTCATATGACAGATTTCTTAGATGATGATTTTGCTGAGGGGAAAGTCCATTAGTACCCCCTCATGAATCAGAGTTTTTGTGGCACTGTTCTTCAGCTGTGAAGTTTTTTTCTGGTGCGTTACATAGACCATCAACTTTGCAGACAGCAGAAGCCAGGGAGGTCTATTACATGGATAACTGACCCTAGTCTTGTTTTGAATGTGGTTTTCCTTCTATGATGCTCTTATATTCAAGAAGGAGTATATGCATTGTGGCTCAATTACTATTCCAAGAGTAACCTTAACTGGAGACCTCCTACCTGCAGTGAAAACACAAACAGCAACAGTTGTCAATCTACCGTTTGAAAAATTACCTACCCACTAGCCTGTGTCAGACAGCATGCAATAACCGGCTTCCATACCCCGGAGCTCCCCAGCTGGTGCTGAGAACTTGATTCAAGAAGAACCATGAGATCCAAATCTGGGGAAACTATAATTAGTTGGCTATGGGTCATGACAGAGGGCAAACACTCTGCTGCAAGCTAAGATGAAAAGGTTGTAGTCACTGTGCTAGCTTAAGAAAGCAGAGTAGTCTTGTGTACGTCTACAGAGGTGGGAAGGAGTGGAAGATCCTCTCCATGCTCGCCCCAGCTGAGGGTTGTGTAGGCAAAAGGTATGCACCTTCAGTGCAAGACAATTACAGTGGTTGCACCATTTCTGAGGACTTTCTATAGTCTGGATTTTATCTGTGGACACACTGGAGGGGTAAGATGGGAAAGTTTCTCAAGATTAGAGAAAAAGAACTCACCGTACTTATGTCTGCTTTATCTAAAGCCCTTAGATCTGCGCATTTGGCTTGGATGTCTCAGAACGACAAATATTTGCATGAGATTTCTTCTGATTTTTACTTCCAGAAAAGCCAGAAATAGTATAAGAATATCAAGAATGACCTCTTTACTTCTGCTTTGGATTCCCTGTAGAAGGAGGAAGTACAAATCTCCCAATATGCTCAGTTCAACATCAGTTTTTTTCTGGGTCTTCTTGTCAAAGCAGTTTCTCCAATTTTAACTGTGGAGAAGCTACAAACCCTGGAAAGGAACAGCAAAGATGGCAGAAGTGTTGGGTGGAAGAGGCATAATTCAACTATCCTACCATCATGCAGAAGGAGCATGATACTGGTGGAAGACTCAAGACTTCCTTGTACTCTGGAGTCACTACTTTGCACTAATGCACAGACCTGTTTACTGCATGGTATGTATTTCTGGAGACAGAAGAGAGAGATGAAAAATCTCTTCCTAAGCCTGCCCAGAACCTTGTTCAACAGCAAAATGTTGACAGTTTTTAGATCTATGCAATCACCTTGTTTAAGTAAAAGTTCTTCCAGACCACTTCAAGCGATTTGGAACAAAATATCGTTGTAATTGGCAGCTCTATACCTCCACTGTGCCTGACCCACCAGCATGGTCCCTGACTGAGCACACACACAAGAGGAGCCAGGCAGCTTCGTTTAGGACGAAGAAACATTTACAGCTGCTTTCCTCAGTAGTGTGGCTCTGCTTTCTGATGTCAGCGGCATCTTTTTTTGTTTTTCTTTCTTTCTTTCTTTCTTTTCATGAGAAAAGCAGTTAAATCTGCATCAGGAACAGCATTACCGGAATGTGACTTTTTAGTGTCAGAGATATTGTAACACGGGTAGCTGGAAATCTGCACTGCAAATACGGCAGGAGATAAGGAAGTTCTTCACATCTGGGTGGCCTGCATATCTACTTCACACCGGTAAAGTAAGCAAACGGCTTTGCTAAATGACAGCTGTTGGATTCAGCAAACCGTCAGCTCCATCCCTTTTCACATACTGTAAATATCCATATCAGAAAGCCCACGGCTAACCCATATTGAAACCTTGGCAGGTAAAAATCAAAGGAGAGATACTGAAGTCTGACGTCTTCATCTAAAACTGACTGAAGTCAATCTCCTAAATGATTAGGCATTTATAGCTATCCCTAAATTACCCTTTCATTCTTGGGAAAGGTAGCAGGGGCAGAAATCTCTCCAAAGCAGGTTTGAGAAGCGTTAGTATGACACTACACAAAGTTGGTGTTGCCTTTCTCAGACTATCAGAGAATAGATCTGATAGTCTCAGATAGCTCACAGAATCCATAAGACAAGCTGGGACCTACACATCTATTGTCAGCCCTAAAAATCCAGGCTTACTACAAAATAAATAAATAAAAATAAAAGCCTCCCTAGTTAAACTGCCCCTTTCCAATTCATACTGGCAACAGAAACCTTATTACCAATCACGCACTAAGTGTGCTGATGTGAGCACTGCAGATCATTTCTAACAGGAGTTACTGCCCATTTTCAATGGCTTGTGCAATCAGTGGGTTTTCTAATTGCTTTGGGGATTAATAACACAATAGGAGGCCATTTCACATTGGTTGACAATTATTTTATCCAACTGTATAAAGAACAGGTGATAAATTAATAAATTATAATCAGTCAGTTATTAAAGCTTAATGGCAGATGGCTGTAACAAGAATAAAGAGAGCCTGAGCGTCACAAAATGGTATTTTGATAGTATTTTTCAATGCATTTTTAATGAGAGGCATATAAAATGCATAAAACTTATAAATCATTTATAGAAGAACAAACTACAGAGTTGAATGGTCCAGTTATAATGCTATCATTATATTATTAATATCACAAGATCACACAGCAGCCTGCAAATCTGACTGTCGTCTTATTGTGCCAGGTGCTGCACAGAGAGCGCTGCCCCGGCGCCAAGGAGCTGGGTGGCCACGGCTGGGTGCTGGGGGGCTGCACACTTGGAAGATGACCTGCCAATGTCACGGGAAGATCCCAGAGCTAAAGCTCACTCATCTGCAGAAGCTCTGCATTGAAGTCCTTCGTGACTGTTGAACACAGCCTAGGACTCTGGGATTTTAACCCAGGCGTGCATATATTTCTTACGCATTTTGGTGTGCAAAGCGTGCTGTGTTGTGAGACCAGAAAACATCCCACTTGCAGGTGGGGGAATGGATGTGCAACACCTTGTTTTTTGTTTGTAGACATGTAGTTTTTCACAGCACAAATGCATGTGTATGTGTGTATTGCCTGAATGTATTTTTTTTGGTATAGTGGTCTGAAAACGTGGTCAATCAAATCAGTCTAGGAAGTCTCCTGTTTTCCTGCTTCTTTTTGCTTCTTCTGAAGCACTGAGTAACCTACGTATGCCTTTTATAATTTCTGTATATTTGGATGAAATTCTGGCCCTTTTTAGGTCACTGGTAAAACTCTTTTTTACTATAGTTGAACCAGAATTTCAAAGTTTACCTTTATTTTCCAGGTTATAGGCCTACAGAGTACTATTTCTTCCCTTATACTCACACAGCACCCAGCCAAATAACACCCTGGAGTCCTAGTCCAGTGCATAGGCTAAGAACAGGTAATAGTCTCTGAAGGCTTCTGCTGGTTAGTGACTGGCTCAGATTGACCATGGTCAGTTATAAGTTAGGGTTTTCCCCATGGATAATTTGGGGTTAGAAGGACACTGCTTAGGAGACATTGATATACATCAGTCAGTGCACACAAAAATTCAAGCTCTTCCACCTCAAAATTCACCTCACACAACATTTTCCCTAATTCTTCCCTGCTGAAGTTTAGCCAGTGATTCAGGCAAAATTAATTTAATATTCTGGTTCCCCAAAGCCAGATGCATTCCTCACAAAACAGTCATCACGGGTAATATCCTTGCTGGCCGTATTAAGCCAGAGATCAAGAACTGAATAACCTCTGGAAACTAAATTATGCTTCTTATCCCAGAGGTAAATGCTTTGGCACTGCAAGACTTTAAAAATGTGGTTGACAGCCGAGTAGCCACCCCCGAACATGGTGTGTCACGAGGACTGGCTCTGCCTCTTGGCTTCCCCCCACTTCTCCCCCACTCTCGCTAACATCGCTGGCTGCTTGCTCCTATCTTCATCCCACATCAGAGGCTCTGTAGGAGGCGGCTCTCTTTGTTTTCAGCGCTTGTACAGTCCTTAGAGTCATGGGGAGAGGCTGGTCCTTGAAAAAGAGCCCTTCCCACAGCACAAATCAGAAAACAAGGACAAATACTCAGGAAATAGCTTGGAAGTGTCTCCCTTACACTGCGTTTGCTGTAACCAACTTGCAGCTGAACACGGGAACACCACTCTGGCACCTTTTGCAAGCAGTGACACTGTTTTTTCCTCAAGCAAGGGAAAAAAGGAGTGGCTCTTCTATATCCACCTTGGAAGATGGTTTTGGGGAGTAGCAGAGCAGAGATAGACTCTTACTGGGTCTTGAGGGGCAGGGACAGCCCCCAGGGATGGCCTGGACCCTAGCTGGGAGCGGACCCTGCGGGGGTGAGGGGAAGGGGAGATGCTCAAGGTGCATTTGACCCAGTCCTGGTCCGTGAAAGACCTCCCTCCAGCAGGGCTATGCTCCTTCTCATGGCTGCTGTCTGCTGTTTCACAGGCAGGTTTTCACTTCAGTCCCCTCCCCTGCCCCTTCACCTCTAAGTGCCCATTCTCTTTCATCTAAGTGAAGAGTGATGTGAGCCCAGTCTCATGCCAAATTGCAAAGGGGCATAGTTAACAGTCATACAGATGAGACTCTTTCAAAGCTCTTAAAAATTCATAGATATTAAAAGAAACACAAGGATTTCCCCATTTCCTTCCCCTCTAACACCTGTTTTCCTTCTTCTAATAAAGGTCCCTTTGCTCAGCAGGGAACAAAACCTCCCCTCATATGAGTCACAAGACTATTTCTCAACCCCCTCGTATGAGCTCCAGGGATCAGCTGTCTCTTGCAACCACAAGAAATACCTGGCTTTTCCAAGCAATCAACATGGAAGGAATGGTTATGTAGAAAATCAAGGGGACTGATCTTTTGCAAGCTCTGAAGAGCACAGCTGGGTCAAAAACATGCAGTTGCCCCAATTCTGAAGGAATCTCCAGGTGGTCGAGAGCTTATGAGGACAACACCCTTCCTCCCAGCAGATGGGCATGCAACTGGGTTCCTGGGGATTGCAAGTGGACAGCACTGTACTCCACTCAAGGTCCTGCAGCCCTTGGGATGGCCAGGCAGCCAGGTGAGTGGCCAAACTGACCCCATGCCATCCCCAGGGTGAGAGGAGCTTGAATGACTTATTTGCCTCCACATCCCCACCAACCCCAATCCCACACCCCAAGCTGACTCTTCCTCCACCATGAGCTCTTGCTCTACCTCAGCTGCAAGCCCCGCTCCTGCTGCACTGAGCAGGTTAATGTGAAACACTACTTTTCCCCAGTCAAAATGTGCATGATTTTCCTTTTTGAGTCAGTTCTCTCTCCCAAGGATAACTTGAAGCATTTTAGACTCTGTTTCTGCAAAGATCTGGGGAAGCTGCATCTCCCACAATCCCCACATTAAAGATGTCAATATGCAGAGAAACCCTCCACCACCCCACCTTTTCCCTCTCCTAATTCTAGGGTCTTTGGTTTATTACCATGATGCTACTTTTATCTGACCTTTATTGGATATGCCATCTGCCATGCTAGAAACTTTAAAAAGCATTTAACTCTGTCTGTATCTAATTGCAATTTTCCTCATTGCCCTCCAAATTTAGCGCAATATCATCTGGAAACGCTGCGGCTTTCGATTCAGCTGAATCACAAAAGCCAATTATATCAATAATAATAATTTATTTTTTTAAAAAGAAAATACTAAAGGCAAGAATGCACCCAGGATTTCAAGAACTAAGAAACAGTTCCACTCCCTGCAGGTTTAAATACCAGTTAATTTCATATTACATTTTTACCCATTCCATAATGTAGGTATCAACTCCAGACTTTCCTAACTGTGTTTTGTTCTGGCCCAGCCCACTGAGGTACACAATGCTCACAGTGAGCTGCCTTTTTTTTGGTCTCCCTCAACAGCAATATCCTCAAAGAATTCCAGCCAGTTAATGAGGCATGCCCTTCCCTTCCTGAAACCATATTAGATATCCTTAATTAGGCCATGTTTTTCTAACTGTTCCTCCCTTAGTATCTCAAGAGGAGCTGAAGACTTTCAACTGCACAGATCTGCAGCTTCCCAGTGCATCCCCAGGCCCTTTATAAAAATAGAAAAAGAGATCACATTACCTCCCCCTCAACCCTAAGATATCTCTCCCCTGAAGGAAGCGAACTTGTAAAAATAGCAACTACGGCTTCTCCAGTTTCCCAACCAGAGCAATAGCAGCCTAAATAGATGTGTATTTTTCTTTCCTCAGCAAGGATGAGCCTCAGAAAGGTTGGAAATGTGTTTCAGATGAGCATGAGAAACCAAGGGAGCACATCCCCTGCTCATCCTGAGCTCGTGTTTCTATTGTTTATTCTGTTCGCCCGAAACTTTACAAGATAATTTTATGGTTTTCTAAGATAGAAGTTTCTTCTGTTTTTCTTGGTTAAGGTTCTCAGCGCTAACCAGAACTGAAACATACTTCTTCAGATCATGCAAAACTTTGGTCTAGTACTGGAAATACCAGAAGCTTCTGGAATTTCTCCTTTTTGTTTTTCTAAAGATAGGCCAAACACAGATGCTTGAAATTCTCTTGATTTGGAGAAGCCGAGTTTGGAATTGAGGTTTGCAAACCATAACCTAACTGATAAATTCTACCAAAACAAAATGATCACAGTTTACTCTCCCAGTCCTCTCCTGGAATTTCTGAAACACAAATCAGTCATTTTGGGATTGATTTTGCAAAAGTAAGCCCAAATCCGGCCCTCCTCTACCTGCAGTTACAGTACTGCCCACTCCTTCCCCATCACTTTTGACAAAATCTGATTTTCCTGTTTAACCAACAGGGAAAACAATTTCCTATAAAGATCACTTTCTTGGTTTGCCCCATCACTACACATTTTAGTGATGAGGGGGCATCTTTTTCAACACACACAGTTATCTCCTCTTATTTTCTTGATGCAGGTATATATTTTTCTTGCTTGGTGGGACTAAAGATGAACATAACATTAATTCCATACAGACCATCCCAAAAGGGAGAAAAGACTGAAGTCCAACATCACACAACGGTGGCAGATGTGTGTGGGACCCAAACGGAGCCCAGGTCTTTCACAGTTGCCAGACATGGACCAAGCACAACCTCCCCTAAGGTGTGGGAGCTATTTCATCTGACTGCAAAACTTTACAGGCTCCACAGCAGTTGCAGAAATGAACATCTGGTGCCGAGAGAAGGCTGCACGGATCCGTGGGACTGGGGATTAGGAGGTGCAAAAGTTAGTGCTAGTGGTGCGAACAAGATGCTGCAGGTGGGGAAAGCTGAGTTCAACACTGAGACTGTGATACTCGGAGGAGAGCTGGAAGCAGGACAGCTGCTTCAAGGGCAGGGCAGGGTTTCTGCCCAAATTAGCTTCCTGTTTACTGATGACTAACACTGCTTTATGCAAGTTACACCAATAGGACTGAAAGAGTAATTTCTGTGGCCAATATCTGCACCATAAAAATTATTGCCCCAGAGGGCTCCAGGTTTTGCCGTCGCTCAGTAGATGGGTGATAATATCAACCTGGGGAAAATCTCGGATCTGTCTCAGCTCAGGGACTGTTTGATCTCAGGAACAGAAGCTAATTCCAGCACTCTGAAAAATTTAAGCATTTACTTACTCTTTAAAAAGACCTTGCAAATACCCTTGATCTCGTTTAGCACTGGTGACTGTCCTGTTTCAAGCAGGAGGTGAGATGGGAAATATCCAGAGGTAGCAGCCTTTCAGCATTTTTATGGACCTCTGAAGTACAAGTAGATATCTCAAATCCAATAGAATTACTGGGTAAACTTAAAATATTAAAAAAAATAGTTAACAATTGATTATATAGTGATGGTCCACTGAAAAAGACATTATTTGTGACCTTTGAGAACTAACCAGTGCATCTGAACCCACTGAACATATACCACAATTAAAGGCAGTCAGAAACATGTGTGACTATTTCTATGTGGGAAACACTCACGTTTACCCCTATTTCTTACAAGCACTGCCATCAAAAATATCTTTCAATGGTGTTTGCACATCAAGAATAATGCTTTCCGCCTCCCCCTGTCATTTCTTCAGATCAGTGTGAGAGAAATTTAAAGGCTTTCTGTAAAGAAAACATATATCTTATCTCCAACATGCTTGCTTCTTTACTGCTTCTTTTGTTGAGGACAATGTTTGGCTTATCTTCTTATCTCTGTGACTAATAACAATTTGTGCTTTTCTTTAGGGAAATGCAGACAAGGCATCGTGATGCAAAAACACAGCACAGTCAAAGCATTTCAGTTTTACCTCAAGGTAAATTCATAAAGGTCAATGTCAAATATGGGTATGAACCTGACCCTGGGTAAGTCAATCTTGTATTTGACGTGAAGTGCCTTTTATGTGCATACACTCTGCATGCCTGAGCGGTGCAGGGTACCCATCTCCACGGGACTGCTTGCTCCCCAGCTCGTTATTCAACCCAGTGAAATGCAACACTTTGCAGAGGAATTTCCCTGGGTTTGCACGTCAGAGAAAGCCCCTTGCCAATATCTGGAGGCTTCAAGTAGGTGTGCACCGCTGAGGCTGATACTTGGCTCCTGCAGCTGTATCCCCACATCCCTTGCTGGCGTTTTGCCGCCATTTGTGGATGGACGGGTGCACGCAGATAGCCTTCTCTTCACTGCTTGGGTTTGGCTGTGGTTTGGGGGGAGCTTTTTCACTCACATTTCCTGCTTTACGCTTTAATTCTTGTCATTGTTCATTCTTCTGTCATTGCCGTGGAAGGACGTTTCTTTCACTTCAGCATTTGGTCACATCAGAAGCAGATAACGCTGTGGGATGCGGTGGGAGGCGTGACTCATCCTCGGAGGTCACCCTCCTTTGCAGAGAGGGGGCATTATTGTCTCACCTTCCTCCTTGAATTCAGCATCCCTGCTGTGCCAAGTAGTGCTGCCTGTCAGTCCCACCTGCCCTCCTGCTCGCCTCTCTGCCATCGCTGCTTCTGCTCCTTGCTTTCCTCCTCCTGAGGAGAACATCAGAGGTCAAAGGGACCTTCAAGGCCAAATTTAAAGCAGGGCTCACTTTGGTGCACCACTGGTGGGCTAGCTGGCCACCCAGTGCTTGCTACAGGCATGAAGCCTGATGGCCCTGCCCATTCACACGTTAAGTCTAAGTATCTGGAGCTCCCTCATCATCTCAGTACCTGTGGATTTACCATCACAAGACTTCACAACATCAAGGAAAGAACTATTCCCCCTTTTTCACAGATGAAAACTGAGAGTCATAGTTCAAACACCTTAAAAATGTTGAGTTTATTATATTCTACCAAATTTTTCTGTACCACTATCAAATGGGAAACCCTGAAGACGCATACTGAATCGACACTGTCTGAATATGGCCGTGGTCTAGTTTGCCAAATTATAAATTAATTCATAGAGGAGCACAAATAAGAGTCAAGTCTCCACACCACTTCCTTCCCATCCCACTCTTCCTCTTCACCTCAACTGTTAAAAATGTTGCAATAGCAGAAGTAGTAAAAGTTAACCAACTTAGAGAAGTCACTGCGGCACGTAACATGCACTCTGTGCTGGAGCCCTGAAAAAGCCCATAAGCCATTCATTAAGTGGGAGTGAAGCTATTCCAGTGATAAGCATTTAGGAAAAACCCACCCTCAGAATCAAGTTGGAAAAAGCATTATGCTTCCCTTCCTGCTGTGCTCTGGAAATACAAATGTCTCCTTTGATATGTCACAGGCATTTCCTTGGAAAAAAATATGTTGGAGTGAGAATTCCCAGGAATATTTCACTTCACACCAAAACTGTACAGGAATAAATAGTCTTCTAAAGGCAGTTTAGATTATGAAACACACTTGAATTTCTAGACCACAGAGCCATCTGAATATTGGATTAAATCTGTCTCTATTTCCTGAGTATAATGGTGATTCAGAAACACAAACAAGTACCCTTAAAAAGTGTTTGTTTAAAAAAAAATATAAATACTTTACATGCAATGTTATTAATATTATAATTAAAAGCTGATGCGGTATATTAAAAGCAAGATGCATCCTTCTAAGATATTACCCAACAGAAGTTATTCCATGGGAATTCAATTACTAAGTGTTGGAATGGAGGTTGGGGGTGAGATTGTTGTTTCTCATTGTTGTCAAGCCTTTCATGTTGTGAAGACATCAGTTTGAGACGTCTAAACATGTAAAGACATCACGAGAATTTAAACTGTCATATCTAGCCACGGTATAGCACTACTGTAAGGACCTAAGGATGTAGGATGCTTGTGCAACAGTCTGACTACAGAGACGAGTCTATACAATTTAAATCATGCTAGGGCTTACTGTGTCACTGCTGTTGCACAATTGGTCCTTATACCCGTAGAAGATACCCTTCTAGGGGAGAAGCCACACAAAATAAAACAGAAACTACACCAAAGCAGAAAGCCTGCCCCCAAAAAAGCAATGTTTGTGCCTGCAAAAACAGTGGCTGAAGCTTGAGGCTTGCTCTTCCTCACAGCAGAACCCTTTTACTCCTGCTGGGGCTCGGCTCCGTCTGGGGTCACATTTACTTCTGCAGCCTGAGCCTCACTATTTTCAGACTGTGGCTGTCGAGGCTCAGAAAACAAGAGCCACTGAAGCTAATGGCAACTGCCTCCCCTATCAGTTTGCAGCATTGTGCTTTACACAGATTCCCTAGCATCAAAGCCACTGTAAAGTCATTTTTTCAATAGATGGAATCACAAAGATGCAAAATCAGGGTAACAGAATGGTAAAACCAGACCCGGTAGCTTTACATTCTTATAAAATTATTTGGCTAGCATAAGGAATGAGCCAAATTTCCCTTTCTGTGGAGAAGGTTGAAATTCCTGGGAATCCACATGCAGAAATAACACAAGAAGATAATTCTGTAGGTTAATTAAAAATAAACCTTCTGAAACTTTCCTGTTTTCTTTTTAACTGTAGAATTTTCCATACAGACGATATCCAGCCACAGTATAGCTAATCTTATGATGTTATTTTAATTATAAAAACAAAACATCAACAGTTACCCTCTGTCTCCCTTGGTATGAAATCCAAAGAGCAAAAGAAACAAGCCATTGAAGTAACCCTTTTTCCTGTTTTGTGTTTGAAACGCCCTCCAGTTACACACACGATGGCCAAAGGAATTGCTTCTCATTTACGCTTTTTCTCTCTGCAAACCATAAACTGCCCTTTAATTGATTCAAAAGGTGGGTAGCGATCAGCAGAATCAAAGTCATGTGGGAGGGGGAGATTTTTTTTTAAGACTTCCACTGGCAAGGGGGTAATGCAAACACAACTAAACTCTTTTGATGCAAAGGAAGCAAATGCTCATATTGTGACTTGCAACAGAAATGAAGACAGTCAAGCTATGTCATGTTTTAACTCACAGTCACTGTAAAGTCTGGGGTTATAAACTCTTTCCTTTCAGAGAGGCAAACAGTGAGAGCTCTGTTCTGTTTTCAAGGGATGGATGCTATCACTTAGACAAGATCCTAACTCCCAGTGGGTGATAAAAGCTTATCACCCCCATGAACAACACAGCCTAGTAACTGATGGGTGCCTCTATCTCGCAGCTCCAGCTGCTAACTTCCTCTGTCTTGAAGTAAGGGAAACATAAATAAAACAATCGCCACATGGATATTGCATTATGTAAATGGCAGTGGTTGCAAGAAATGCAGTTTCATACTCTATTGGCAAAGGACTGAGTTCATCACCAGCAGTTCAAGGCTGGTTGAGCCCAGAGAAATGTTTCTCGGGCATGTTCCTCCAGCAGCAAGGGGCAGCTGAGCATTATCTTCAGGACACAGTCTTCCTGGCTAGCTGGCAGAGGGAGAGTGTTGGAAATTAATAGTCGGTGGCTGAGAATGGATGACTCAAACAAACTGCCTGAAATGAGCAGGACTTGGTACCAGCAGAAGAACCTTCTGCATCTTGCTTCTAGCTGCACTTCCATTTAGCATCAGCTTCCAGTATGCTCATGCAGCAAAGGGTTGTTTGGGACAAAGAGCTTCAGGAAACATCATCCTGGGCCTGATTCTCTCTCTTAATTAAAATCAGCAAAAACAGCACCAAAAGATGAAAGGCAATGATGCACTGTGACTCCTGGACTGCAGCAGGAAGGACTTTTATATTGTGCTTTAGCATGAAAAAAGGCCTTCCTGAGCCTTCCTCCACCTCAGATTATGTCGTGCTGGGGCTGATTTGCTGCTCATGTCCATTTCCAGCCAAAGTCTGTTATTCAGTTAAACCAATGCAAATCAGGAGCAGCCCCAGATGAAGCGAATGCGATTTCTCCTGACTTGTAGGGGTGTATGAGCCAGCAGATTTCAGTCCTCTGTGGTCAGTGTTTATTACTATAAGCAGGGAGTTGCTCAGCTCTGGACAGAGAGCCAGGACCAGGCTGATTTACAAGTTAGTCACCAAAGCAGGATGGGGTTTGCTTACCATGAGCAACCCCCCTGAAGGACAGCCAAGGACAGAAGTTTAGACCTCCTACAGTTTTTAATGGTTTCAGTGCTGGCCTTGAATCATCACTGACTGCCTAGAAGCAGTCCAGGATTTAGGAATCTAACATGGAAGTGAAGCTGAACTTTGGTGCCAAAATCCCAAACTGAAAGCAGCAGCCCTGCACCCTCCTTTCTTTAATTTTCTTCGAAAGGTCTGTGGGCACACATGGGTTTGCTTTTCTGCACGCATCCAGCCCTGTCTCAGGCTTGACTCAGGTACCGCAGGGTCAGGGCTGTCCCCAGCCTGGGGCTCTGGTCCATGGGACATGTTCAAAGAGTGCCCGACACATCCTGAGAGGTAAATGGATGAGCAATTCTAAATTCTATTCCAGAACCTAAAACCAGGGAATTGCAGAGCCCTACACCTTATATCGCACCCGGCCCTTCATAAATGTGGCCGGCTATCAGCACAGGTGTGATTTTCAGCCTTAAAGAACTTGAGATACTTCATTTAAATAAGCCGCCAGTCTGAGTTCCCTTTAATCTCTGAGATAGATAGGGGATTTTTTTGCTCGTATGTTCTGTGGTTGTAAGAATGAAAAATGAGTGGTCAGACCGGTAGTTTGCAGTTATATTGGCTGTTTCCTTTTCCAAAGATAATTATTTATTTTTACTCAATGAGTTGGTTTTCTTAATGACTTGCAGTAAGGGTTTTTTTTGTTGTCTTTTTTTTTAAACTTTCATTGTTAATAATAACCTGAAGCAGTCTTAAAGCAGTGCACGCAGTTTTACAGAAGTGTGAATGCACTGCTGTGAACCCCATGCAAACAGATCACAGCTCCTAGGAGAGGCACGCGAGTCTTAAAACTGACAGAGCAAAATGAGTAAACCTGCTTACACAAAGTACCACATAGTCTAAGAGACAATGATTGCTCATTAACCTTTTATAAAACTTAAGCAGAAGAACCTTCTACAAAGCAATAGACTCATAAATGCTCCTACCCGCTAAGAGTCTCTGAGAAAGCCATCCCCGTCATTCAGTGCAGGAAGTTAATTCCACAGCCAAGGGAAATTATCTTCTGATAAAGTTAGGAAGTACACAGCAATAGCAGCAACCATTCAGGGCTTTTGGAAACATTTTATTACTGGGGTCCTTCCCATGTGTTACAAGTTAATGCTACTGAAAATAGTCATTTTGCCCATTATGAGTGATTTATGGACATTCCCTTTCCTTTCTTCTCCAGCAAAGTCAGATACTAACAAACGAGATCTGAGGCAGAAGCAGGGCCTCAGCTACGAATAGGATCCTAATGCCTATTGTTCTTTGTAGTGGATATGTTGTCCTGAAGACTGAGGGTAGGAAGAAAAAAAATCCTGTGATCTTCAGCATACTCCTAGCACCAGTAAAACAATGATTCCTTTAATAAATCTATAGAAGATATGGAGTTTCGCCCATCCAGGTCCTTATAGGGTGCTTCAACACAGGGCATAGAGATCAGTTTATTGAACTGTATCCGTCCAAGGATGCTCAGGATGAGACATCTATAAATGAAAAGATGAACTCAGATAAACATTTCACACCTGAAAGTATTTTCTGATTGTCAGGATTGATCATTCCAGTGTTCACAGTTTGTATTTTCAACATGCCCTTTTTGTTAATAGAACACAGAAACAACTTTTGGAGAGGAGGTTGAATCTTTCTGGTCAACAAAATTTGACTGGGTCTGCATCACTGCAGCTGACTAGAGATATGAGGTCATTTGATTATGCAAACAGATCACTTTTCTCAATGTTATTACATCCTCCTCTGTCCCATGGATCACCTCTAGTTTCAACTCGCTCATACCAATATATTTGCTTTTCCTCCAGTCCTTACACAGGTCTGTCCTTCAGCTTAAAAGTTTCAAGATGCATAGAGCTTGCATCATTTTCTGCAGTACCCATAGGCCCTTTGAGGTGATGCCTGTCCAGGGACTTAACAATTTAGCATGTGTCTGACACACCGACAAGAACCGCCTTCTTCCTCCACAGGCCTTTTTTCTCTTGCCAACACTTGCACTTTCTCTTCCATAAGTAAGAACATGGTTCCTGGATTACTCACGAGGTATGTCTCAGCTGCAGTCATTACTCGTCACACAGATGCAGAGCATGGAATTAATTCCAGGATTCAGAGTGGCCTGAGCAGAATAAATACCCATGCAATTAGTTTGCACAAAGATCCTTGTTGCAATACCTACGTCACTTAGAGGGTGTGAACTAGCCTTGCTCAAACTAACTCAGAGATGCCAACATGGTAGAGCAGAGAAACACAGAGTTTCCTGAAGTGCACATACTAAATTCTGTCTTATGAGAGAGATCAGCAGGGTTTGGGTGCTCTTGGGTTAGACACAGCAAGCTCAGCAGATTTTTAGTGTGGATCTTTGCAGCGCATGGAAGAGTACCATGGCTACACAAAGCATGGAGTTCACCACCATGACTGCTGGAAGGACCTGTAATTGCGTGCCTTGCTGTTTAGCACTATTTCAAGTTTTGAACCCTGTTGCAGTTGCAGCGCTTCTGCGTGCGTTTCAACAGTAAGGAGAATTTCCAGAAAACTTCATAAGCCGTCTTCATTATTGCCCCAAGCTGCTGAGCATAGAAAACCCTGTAGTTACTGTTTCAGAGTCTGATAAGGGATCCCTTACTTTTATCCGTTCCAGAAGGATGAATTAAAACAACCAGTGAATTTCTTCCCTTATATACATTTCAAGGCTGACTGAGTATTTTTAGATCTCTATATGATTAGGCCAGTGTATGAAACCTTGAGTGGTAAACAGCAGATGATTAGGGAATGATTGTTCATTCTTTCCCCTAAAACCAGAACTAGAAGGCAAGCAACAAATTATCAGGTAGAGGATTTAAACCAAACTTTTTCACACAACGCATGCCTAAACAAATGGAATCCATTGCTACAGGATGTTGTAGGTGCCAGGAGTTTAGGTGAATTAAAAAAGCAATTACACAAATGTACTGAATAAAAATCCATTAGCAACTATGAAAAATAAATATACACCTCCTTTACCAGAAGTTGCTGGAAGGAGATGCCGGTGGAAGTGAAACTGGAGGCTTGACTTGTTTTTATACCTCATCTTTAAACATTCACAGCAAATCAATGTCAGAGACAGAAATCCTGGGATAGCTGGATCTTAACTCTAGAGCTGCTCTTACACTTCTGTGTTTAAAAGGCATTACCTTTCCTCAACCACTGTCAATACCCATTTCTTCTTGGGGCGATTCTGCTAGCACCTGTCTTTAAAACAAGGAATGATGTATTTTCTAGGTAATGGTTTCCATTTGTTTCTTATGTCCTGTAACCTCAGTTGCTAGCAACCTCCTCTTTGCCAGAAGTGGCTACCATTTTTATTTAGATATTAATAGACCTTTTACAGAGCTGTTGGGCACACTTGTCCTCTACCATTTCTTGGTTTTATGTTTTCACCTAACATAAATTGAAAGTTTGAATGAAAATGTATGGTCATGCCTTGTGTGTCATGCCAATATCTATGCAATATAGCTAATTATACACAATATTTCTGAAGTCACTGGGTTTCATACTTCCATTGACATGACAAGATAGTTTCAGGGAAATTCAAATGATCAGCTTCATCAAACTTCCAAGGGATAGAGAGAGTTTGGGTTTCCTTTTTGGTGTAGCATACTTTACCAAAAAGATTTCTGAAAGGCATTCCTGCAATACACATCTGCCTGTGTCCTTCTGCTGTTAAAATGCTTTTTTCTGCTACTTGAAGAATACCAGGGTACCCACTCTTGCAGTTTCTCCTAATTGGTCTAGTGTGAACACCTCATGAAATCACTTTGTGTAAAAGACCAACAGGCAATCCCTTCAAGGCAGCCTTGTGTGTTTTAGCATTTCTTGTTGCTTTGGGCCATTGCCCAAGGAGTAAAAGCTGTCCATGACATGAACCCTCTACTCTTGAAATCTCTCCTCAAAGGAGGTTGTCTTTTCCCTTTATTTTCCAGATCTGTTTCAGCAGTACCTGGGAGGGGTGGGAAGATGCATTTGCAGAGAGAAATACGTAATAATTGCGGCCACAAACTTCCACCTCCCAGCCCCTTGTAAATACAAAGTTGCACATTCCTTTTAGTATGTCCCCAGAAACACTTCTATTCATTTAGGGAACTCTCCGGGAAAAATTTCCTTCTGAGCTTTTCTTTTGTTCAAAAAGCAATAATAATTTGAGAGTGAGCATCAAATTCACAGGCCTGTGAAAACTGGCT